>VZTN01024959.1:0-10314 GCA_013400515.1 Erpornis zantholeuca | reverse complement strand
AGAAGATTTATTGTGACTCTTCTTGTCCACTGAAGATGCTCAAGGATACTTTACCGAACTAGAAATAAAACCATCATCATTTTTATGCCATGTGCATTTGCAATGTGAAATTCTCTGATCCATTCCCATTATCTTAGGAAATTCTCTGTAAAGTAGGTTGGGGCTTNTGTAAAATATTGGTGATACCATTTCAGTGCACCCCAATACATGTAGTGTCATTATATTCATCCCAGGCTTTTACTGAAAAGTTTAAACTATCTATTGAGAAATTAATAAATTGTTAGTTTAAAGGGAAAAGGATGTCTTAGATCAGATTAATAGGAACATGATTTTGCCAAGAGTAAATGCTTTTGATTGTAGAGAGGTCAAACTTCAAATTCAGGAAGCCTCCACAGAGAGAAAAACATCTATCCTTAAATATCGTTTCTGAGGTTTTTTGTTGCAATACCAGTAACCACATGGCAGAAACTGCACATTCGTTTTCTGAGGAATTCATGGTGTGATAAAGAAAATGAGAGCCTCTGAGGGAATAATTGCTTCACCATGGGAAACTCATGCAACTTAACTTGAACTTTAAATCGATCTGCTTTCATATTTGTTACTGCTGGCACACAGCATTATGAGGAGGAAATTTTGCAGCCATAAAATGGATGTTTTTTTATATTATGCAGCATGATAATGCTGTGACTATTTCTATAAATGTGTGTTTGTTGGGTGGGAGTTTTTTGTCATCTCGGTTCTAAACAAATTTACATAAAAACCAAAAATACAGAGCTAGGTGTTTTTAATCATGAATAGCAACCGTTGTTCTGAGCTCATGGAAAAGACTTGAATAGTGCATCTCTCCCTATTTTTAAAATGATGTCATTGTTTTAATTTGTTTCCTGGGCTGCAGAACTGTGATCATTACCATATTTCGATAGGTGCTCCTGTGTGCTCATGCTATGACTGGGCAGAAGGCTTACAGGATTACATGCTTGATTTCCCCTGAAAGCCTCTCTTCCCAGTAAATATTGTGGCAATTTGAAGGGATTACTTTCTTATGTCCCTTTCAATTTTTCCAGCCATTTTTGATTTGATAGCAGCAGCTGGTAGTCACTTAAGGGTGACAACAGCACTCTCATCATCTCGTTGTAAGGTGGACACACACTGTGCTCCCCACATCACAGTCAGGGTTCTCAGGGAGCTAAGGGACAGAGCAGATATGGGAGGAAAGAGATTCAAGTTTTGTCTCAAAGACTGTAAGCCTATCTTTTTTCTTTAAGAAAATACTACCTACTATATACTACAATTTCCAATTCTTAATTAAGATTTCTTGGTATCAGCAATATGTTCAAAAAGCCCTGTTAATTCAACTTGCAAGAAAGTTTTAGTATTTAAGCCATTTTATAGCAACATTTTTTCAGGGGGGATGGAAGATTTGCTGTCTTGTGATCTGTGTTTTCATCTAACTGTACCGCCTTCATTTTTTTTTGGCAGAGGCCTTCATAATTTATTCCCCATTATCCTGGTCTTATAGAACAAGACTGAAAAGAAGAGTGAACCATGTGAAGCAAAGGGAATAAGACTACTGAAATATTGCCTCAAATAATTTTATTATATGTATAGAGCTGATATTTAGTTGTGTTGTTTCCTCTACAATTGTGTTTTATTAGGACTGGATTAAACAATTGAGACTTAAATATATACATTTTACTTAGCTGTAAGATTGGGGAATTGGTCCTTATTCCTCACTTTGTTCAAAGGATTTGTGTTTTGGATGATGAAAATTCAAAGAATTGGATCCTCTATTTAGATTAGGAAGGGAGGTGAAGTAACTTGTCCAATGTCACAAAAATCTATGAAGGAATTTGGAATTTGACAATATTTTTCTTAATCTCAGTACTGGAAATTAATCACATAAACCCCTCCTTGCACCTATGTTACTGAGTCTGAATGTAAAGTGATAGCTCAAGCATTGTTAAAGCTCTTTAAGAAGAGATCCTACTCATAATCTTCATTCTTAAGATGCAACTTCTTACTGTGAATAATTCCCTATTTGGGGAATATTTATATGTAAAATGCACATAGCCAAAATAGCAGCACTAATACACACTACTTGTTTTGACTCATCATCAAGGGAATTTTTGTCAAAAAATTCTTGGGCATCTCACCTATATGTTGATGAAATTCCCATTACCCCTTGGAACTAATTTATAAATACTGTTCTAGTTAGAACCATCAAATGGTTTGTGTTACATTTGCTGGATTTAGAGAATCATTGAGTAGTTCCATGCAATGCACAAATAAAAGATCTTAGATGCTGAGTCATCCTTTGAAAAGGCATTGTTTACTGAAAAAATACAGAAAGCAAAAATCTAAACACAAATATCTAGGAAAAAGTAAAGGCAACCCTGAGTTTAGGCCCAGAAATATTCTAGGTCTAAGAACATCCAGGTACAAATACCCAAGGTGCTGTTTAAATATGTCCCAATACACTGTAGAAAATACAAAAACTAAATTGGTGTTAAAAAAAGGCCAGTTTTCTTCTGGCAGGTCTTTTTCTTTATTGGGACCTCAGTGTTCAGAAGCAATCCCAGGATTCAATAGAACTGGAAACAAAAAATGTGTTATTTGCATGTTTGAGTTTGGTGGTTTGTATAATTTTCAAATATAATGTGAACAGTAAAAATACTTAGATTTTCCCACTTTAACCAATGGTGTGACTCACAGGTCACCCACAAATCTCTTGCTAAGAGATTTTATCTCTACACAGAAAAGGAAGAAAATGAAGACAATTCATCCACTGTTGATTTGGGAAGTCATTTCAGAATCTTTAATAAAAGGGAATAAATATTGGCAGAAAAGAACAGATTTTTGTCTCTGTCAGGTTGGATAGACCCTACACAGCTTACACAGCAGGAACAATGAAATAGGCTTATTATGTTTTTATGCCTTTCCTGATTTTGGTCTTCTAGGGAGAAGTAGAAACAGAATTAAAAGAACATAGTGAGAAAAATCTGCTTGTATCAGCCAGAAAGGCTGTAATATTAGATTTGTTTTTAGCTTTCTGTTATTGTTCTTACTATTAACTTATACCACATATTTTCAATTTAATATTGTTAGTAGTTTCAGGCAAAGAATAGATCAAGTTTACATGTATTTTAAAATGAGTGGGAATTTGGAATTTATTTTAGTTTTTGCTTGTCCCCATTACCATTTCCACACATGATCTGTGATGTGGCACTTTTCTGTCAGGCCATTCTGGCTCTGCCATCATAACAGGTGTGGAAGCACAGGACGAAATGAGACATCTGCATTTCACACCATAGAACGTTTATATTTTCAAATTCTTGCAGCATAAGTAAATAATTTTAAAATGCCATGGGGATAGTATTCACTGTTTACTTTGTGAGTCAAAATGCCTTTCAGATGTGTGAATAAAGTTAGCAAACTTCAACTCAAGTTATTACAAAATAATATTTAGTCTTTTTACTATATTAGAAGTGTTTCACAGTCTCGGTAATATTTAATTACTTCAGTGCAAAGTAGGGCAGGAGATAATCATAACTGCATTTTGCACAGGGATTCTCATGTTCTTCCCTTCTGAAATCAGTCATTATCAAGGAAACCCATGTGGTTAGTGAGAAAATCACAAGTAACACTCACCTTTAACTGTAAGGGACCATTACTTTCCCTGATAATCGGTAAAACCCGCTGAAGTGGATGAATGATTTAAAATAGTTTAAATGAATCATTAATTGATTCATTTTAAACCCTAATCCTAAATCTTTCAATGCAAAAGAAATCCCCCTAGGGACACATTCTGAAGAACTTAAGTATTTTCGAAAGTCACTTTGGCCACACTCATGGTTTCTCTGCCTCAGACGTGCAAAGCTGGCAGCTGCGTGGCTTTTGCTGGGAAAAGGCTGGCTTGGCTGTGGTGGGGCAGCTGGGAAGGGAGAATTCCAGAGAGAGTGGGTGAAAAGCATATAGAAATTGGAAAGAAGAGCAGAGTTTGAAATCTGTTGGGACTCAGAAAGACCCCAACATCCCATAAGCCTGAACATAATGCCCAAGTTTCTTCTCACAGAACTCATTTTCTCTTGTTCCTTGTACATTCAGGCTCCTTGACTCGCTTATCCTGAAGCCCCTTTGTCCTTCCAATCCTATGTCCCAGTTCTTTTTGGTGTCCTAAAACCACTCTGTCCCCCAGAAGCTCTTCTACCCTGTCCTTTACAGCAATAAACTCTGCTACTCTCACAGCACTGAACACACAGGTCAGAATCTTTGAGCCAGCTAGGGGGTTCTCAGAATAATTTCAAGATTGAGACAACAATAAAAAACCAATTTTCTGAGAATATAAAGGGAACAAAAAAAAAGTAACATTTTCCCACATTCATATGACATTCCACATAATTTTATTTGACCTGACATTTGCTTAAAAACCTCTTTTCCTCTGAAACATCTGTTAAAATAGATTTTGTTTTATAGCAGAATATGATTAGAAAGGTTTCTGTCTCTGTTATGAAGAGATTAAAAAAATCTTTAATCTGACAGATTTTCATTTTAATCTCAAATGGAAGTAAAAAGTAGTTAAGTTGTAGCTGTCAGTCCATTGCACTTTTTCTGTTCTTTAGAAAGGTGTTTTCTAATGTGACTCGAAAGATCAAATATTTATACCGTTCATCAAATGATTTGTTTCCAAAAGCACTTTTCCTTTACATGTTCATTTTACCTCTAGATCTTATTCTTCTATTGTAACTGAAAATTTTCCCCTTCTGTCATCCAAATTGGCAAGAGTTATTTGCAAATTCTAGCTCTGTTTTTCACATCCAGTACTTGCTGGATCCAACAATTTTTAAAAGACAATCTTTCCTGCTCACCCAGCATTCCAGCTCTCTCTTACCAACCATGAAACATGGATTTGTCACCTCTCTGAAAACTTTATCTCATACTTCTGGCATTTATTTTATCCTACACTGATTTTGTCCAACTTTCCATGAGTTGCAGCTATACAATAGACTTTAAAAACTCCATTTATTTACTTTTCTGCCACAAAGTTCTAAAAATATAGAAGACAGTATTTTTATCCAAGAACATTTAAAATAATATTTGCAGTGTTCTTCCTTAAGCATATTTCTGAAATTTCCCACATAATAAAGGTACCTTTTTACACACATTTTTCATATCATTCTGATTTCTCAGATTTCTTGTGTTATGTGCTTGTAAAGCCTCTTCTGTCTTGATTCATACTTCTTTTTCCTATACTGATATATTCTCCAGGAAAGGCAAAAGTAAATGGCATCTGACCTAAATCAGCATAAATAACAGTAAAAAAAAAATCTTCAAATTCATAGGTCTTTATATGTAATGAGGTTGATTTCTCTTTGTATAAAGTTTATAATCTATAAAACCCATATTCAGTACCCTTGTTAAAAATTCTCATGTGTGAATTAACTTAAACTAGGTATTTCAACCATTCCCTCAACTTGTCCATGATAAGATTTATCATCATATGTTAAAAAATTCATTGTGTGAAAATGTAGTTCACCTTATAAAGTTGACTGTGTAAAATGTTTAATGGATGTGGTTATTGAGCATAGTGATAAATTCTTGGGAAAGATGGAGAATAAAGACAGGTGAAAATGGCTACATGCCATGTAAATCTAACTACCTAAAATACTCCTGGTGTTTTTCTCCAAAGACAAACCAGTTGGGATCATCCTAATATCCTATTAGCAGGTAGGAGAGCCATTTATTTACTGGGCTTTTTCAGATATCAACCTGAGAGGCTTATGGATTTCTTTAATGTGATATGTGGTTACTGCCCTACATGCAGTTGGTGGCAGAAAGATCTCACTGCCCCAGATGAATCTCGCATTATCTTTAGTTTTTTGATGTCTTTGAAGGCCACTGAAAGACACCAAGTGGAAGAGCAAGTTTTCATCCCTTGCTTTTAAACCTTCCAGAATAATGGTTTATTAAAACCTTTTTATGAATGTTATAATATATTTAAATATGTTATAAACATGTTATAAAATGTTTAAATAAATGTTTTTTTTAAACCTTCCATAGTAAAGGAAATTATGTGAAGAGGGTTTTTTATCCAGATATCCCCCAGATCTCTTGAGGAGTCCAATTATATCTAAAATAGTGTTGCTAATTGCATATGTAAAATACCTAAGAAAGCACATTTCAGAGAGCACCAAGGTGTTGCTTATGGGATCTAGCAGAGCTTTAACCCACAGGGCCATTTGACCTAGCAGTGCACTCTTTTTGCCACGTCCTGTTATGTGCTGCAGCACTAATGGGCTGCACACACCACACGGAGCTTTGCAGGCATCTTCCACTGACATAGAGGTGTGCTGAAGACATCTGCTCCATTATCCTGAGTAGATATGTCTTCAGTGAATTAGGATTCAAACCCCCATTAAATTTTCATTTGTACTTGTAAAATAAAGACTTCCTTTTTGATATTTAACACTACTATACATTAGCTGTCAAACTTTCAATGGAAAACCCTATAATTAGGTCTTCATTTTATGACATGCGATTTCACAGACTGAGGTAGATTAGCAGAAGTTTTGACATTTAATTTTACCTTTGAAGAAAGCAGGTTCTGAAAAACTGTTTGTGGTACCTTGTGTTCTAAAGACTCCTTTCTGCAGAAATTATCAGTAACCTCTCCAGTAGTCTAGAACTATAATTATTTTCACTTGTCCACTTGAATGTGTTTTTCTTATGTTTAGTTTAATATTTGTATTGATTTTTATCAATAAAGTATTCCTTTCTTTTGCTTAATCCACATCATGTACTTGAAACAGAGAGTGAAAACACTATATTAAGTTTCCATTTCTATTTGCTATGATGTTTACCTCTTTTGCCTATCTGGTAAGAAATAAAAACCAGGGCTTTGACAACATTAAAATAATGGTTTTCCTCATTCTTAAAACACTTGAATTGTTCTAACAGATAAATTGTTCCGTGGTTTTCATTTTTATCAAAGGTAATTGATTTTTAAATAGTCTGTAATGTTTTTTAGTGGTCTTTGTTTGTTTGTTTGTTTGTTCCTAACAATATCATTTTATTCCAGAAGGTTCTCACTTCTTATTTACATGGGGGCTTAAAGAACATACAGTACTTTCTTATTGCATTATAAATTATTACCTACTTACTCATGAGAGAACACCAGGAATTGCCCAGAGATCTTAAGCAAAGCAGTCTCTTCACAGAGCTCTGTTCAGCAGTTACTGCACCCCAAAGGCTGTATCAATTCCTGTCTTCCTCCTTTGGTGAAAACTGCTGATACTTTATTTAGCTCATGACTTTGAGGCTGGCTGTTCTCACTGGCCCTGCCTGTAGAAGAAAGGCTGTGCAGCCTATCATGGGGAGAGAGGAAGATCATTTGTAGAATTCCCAAGCAAGGGCACAAGCAAATGCAAAAAGGGGAGGCCATAGCTGGTATGTACCAGTGGTATTCTAACAGCGTGTGTGCTTTTCCTTTATTTAATAATTCAAGGCAACAAAGCTAAAAATCAGGAAACTTAAGCCTAGTGTTGAAACATCAACAGAAGAAAGAACTGTCTAGTCTAATTCTGGCACAAGAACAGGTAAGGAAGCTGCTTTCCCCAAGAACAGGTTTGCCCTGCACACACACGGTTGCCAAGTCCCACCTCCTTCACAAATGCTTAGAAAAGCCACTGCAGTGCCAGAACAAGCTTAGGGGTTAGACAGAGGTACTGGAAAAGGAGTCTCTACAGGGCATCAGGGACACCAGAGAGGATGGGTTCTGCTTTTAAGCCTCATTCAGAAGATGCCATCCTGTACTGCAGAAAAATAGGTTTCAAGTGATGTTATTTATCCTGGCTTTGAAACATAATTTATCTTCTATGTTTTTTAGCATCATTTTCACTGTACTCTGGCCAGTTCTATCAGACTAATAGGGAACCTCACTGACTTACATTTTTCCTACCAGAGAAAAAATAAGCACTGAGGAAGTAGGAAAAGGAACATACATGCAAATGGAAGTGAGTGTACAAAAATAATAGAGAATGAATCTTATACTAAGAACTTCAGCATTTCTTCAGTGCTGAGCTAATAATTTCAGCTCCAGAATAGCAGGTTATTCTGTAAATCTGAATGCAGAGACAGCAGGAGATACCCTGAGGATATCTCTAACTGAGCTACTTGCAGTTTGCAAACTTATTAGACATCACTCATATTTCCACCAAAAGCTATTAGCTGCTGTTTAGAAATGTGTAAGTGCTTGATCTGTGCTTCTCTGTAGGTATAAGAAGGAAATACTTCATCCTGGGAATATATACTGGAATCCTCTTATTGCAGATGACTAGGAACTCAGAATAGAACAGAGAGCATTTAAACTGTTCAGGTTTCATCTCTATGAGGCTTTTTGAGGAGTTCTGTGCTGACAGTGTTTCTAAAGCACAGATTGGTGCAGCCATATATGTGTTAAATGCCATTTCACAGTTCTACGTTACCAAAATTTGTCCTTCTCTGCCATATGCACATAAACTGCAGAGGCCTTCCCCCGGACATCAGTGGTGCAGACCTTGTTCAGCAGCCTTTATCTTGGGTGGGCTAAATTTTTGTTCCTCCACCATTGCTTAAAATAGCCAGGTTTCAAACCCCTGAATCATTTTATAACAGAAATACTGATAGTCTTTACCCTGGAAGCGTTCATGGTATAGTGGTAACATCAAAGTTGATGACAGATGTGATTAGTTTAATGACCACGGTTATCTATTGTAATATTTAAGTGAGGTTACTTAATGGATTTAAATCTACTTTCCTTAATGGCTAGAATTAAAAAACTATGTCACATCTACATTAGACTTATTACCTGTAATTTGTACAAAGAAACCCCTAACTTGACTAATTACTCCTACTTAATATACAATTAATTAAAAATTGATTGAGACTTAGTAGAGTCTATTTGTGATTTCCAGATTTGCTTAGCATCCCTGTTTGTCCCCTCACGTGTGACTTCATTAATGTTTTATATTTAATTTGGCTGAAATGATCTGCACTGAGGAGTTGTTTCGTTGGTGTACTGTGATGATAAAGCAACTTTGTATACAGAGAGCATATGTAATATGCTTGTATTCTGGCATATTGTTTTTCTTCAAGTATTGTGTTATTTTAGTGATTTGACTTTGAGTTCAACAAAATTATTAGTAAAACAGTAGTGAGATTTTATGAGTGCTAGATCTCTTATCTATGCCCACTGACTGCTTCTCCAACTTCCCCTCTGCTCCTTTTAGTCTTCTTCCAAGTACAGAAATAGCTTGACAGCATTTTCTTTGAAAGAAATAAAATATTTCAATCAAATTATTTTTCTTTCACCTATTTCTGCATATTATTTTTCATTTTAAGTGGAATGAATAATATTATGCAAAAAATAGAGAAAGACAATGTACAAGGTAGGAATAAATTTGCAACTGAGAGGGAGCATCATAGAAAACATAGCCCATTTCTAGGCAGACAAAAGCCTACTCACTCGAGGCTAATGACAGAGTTCTTTCTCTCTCTAACGTTTACTTCAATAGTATGTGAAGAAAAATTTAAACCTCAGCCATTCCTCTGTCTCTGGGTTCAGCTACATCTAAAGTTAAACTTTTCTACTTTGCTTCCTCCTTTAATCCGAGATGGAAAATAAAGAAGCTGCATCTGTTATTTGCATGGATTGAAAGACTTTGATCAGAGTTAAGTTGATAAGAGGGAAGGTCACCAATGCTGCTCTCTGTCCTGCTGCAGGCTCACTGAGGTTCCATAGGCTGGCTGAAACACTGTGGGGATAAGGTTGTCACCAGATTTTGTCCACAGAATAAAATTAGTTCTTGTGATATACATTCATTTACTTAAAAGGATTTTTTCCTATCATCCTTGTACTAGTCCTTCCCCTCCCAGAGCTCACTGAAGCTGAAGATATCCTTCACATGTCCTTTCTCTTCCTTTTCTCCTCTAACTAGAAAATCACTTTCTTTTAAAGTCTTGGCTCTGCACTGAATTGTCTACCAGGGAAAGAAAGTCTATGTTCTGACAACATCATATTTGTTTCACTAAATATTTTCCTTAAATTCTGCCTCTTCTCAGCATTTTATCACATTCTGAAATTCATGTAGTCAAAGTGTATTAAGAGCAAAATATAAAAACAAAAATAGAGACCATAAGAGATCATAAAAGTACCAATTTTGAAAAAAATTAATAAAAGTTTTTCTGTTGTTTATTTGTATTACTAAACATTTGTCTTGTAGCCTGTACAACACAATTCACTGTGGTTACTCAAGAAGGTAAAAAAATGCAGACTAGTAA
>VZTN01024958.1:0-42355 GCA_013400515.1 Erpornis zantholeuca | reverse complement strand
GCCCGCGGGGGCGGCGGCTCCCGGGCTGTCCGAGGGGTGGGGGGTACGCGGCGGGATGGGAGCCGCTGCCGCCGGGGAGCGGTTTGGGGGAGCGAGGTGCGTGGGACAAAAAAAATTA
Source organism: Erpornis zantholeuca (assembly GCA_013400515.1). Classification (NCBI taxonomy): domain Eukaryota; kingdom Metazoa; phylum Chordata; class Aves; order Passeriformes; family Timaliidae; genus Erpornis; species Erpornis zantholeuca. The sequence continues at coordinate 42,237 of VZTN01024958.1, read as the reverse complement.
CCGCCCGGTCTTGCCCTCGGCGGTCCGCAGCCCCTGGAAAAGTTGCAGCGAGCGGCCGGACCGGCGGCTGAGCCCTGGGAGATCTCGGAAGGCACTGGGAATAATTGCCGTAATAAATCAGTTGTCTGTGTTACGCTGAGAGTGTGAGAACATGAAATAATCGGGGAAAGCAGTGCCGCGGCTGCGGTTCCCGGTGTCTCCCCGCACGCCTCTCAACACGGGCGGGTGTTGTGGGAACCCCGGCATTCCGCCCTTCGTGTCCTTCTGCATCCCGCCGGGAAGTGCCGCTCAGTGCCGCTGCGGGGGCCCCTGCCATTATTTCTGCAGGTTCTGTAGAGGTTGCAGTCGCTATGCTGTGCGTTGTTTAGAAGGAAGCAAAGGCACAGACATGAGTAGAAAATTGTAACAAGAAGCAGCTCGAGGAAACTCTAAAGGGAGAAAGTTTAAGGCTGGACTTCGCAAGGTGCCGATACCCTCTATCCTGGCAGACCCACGACTGCTCCGGGAGAGACCAATGCACGGACACGCACACCGCTGCCTCTGCGCTGGGGGCTTTTGCCTCCCCCGTCATTTCTGGGTTAGAAGCAGGATACTTTTTGCCTTCGTCTGTTTCTTGGCAATTGCTGGGTCACCTACACACCACTAGCCTGAAGACACTTCAGCATACAGTCATTGGAAAAGACATAAAACACATTTAAAAAATTTTTAAAAAGACCTTACTGAAGTATTGTGTGTAGTTAAACAATTTTTCAAGAGATGACAGGAATTAGAAATACTTTCTGAAATATTTAAATTTCACCTGACCAAAGCACTGGAGAATATATCCATGTTTAAGAACTTAAAACTTGGGGACTTAATTTTTGTGATACTGAAGTACACCAGCTGATATTTTAAATTACCAGCTCTGAATTCTAGCAATGTTTATCCATTGCTGTTATTCCTATTAGATTATTATAGGTGTCTTGTACCTCAAAGATGTTGTTTCAGACCCTGGATACACAATTATTTAAATGCGCTGAATAGATTATTAATTGTGAATGGTCTCTTAAAGTCTGAGAGCCATGTTTATGTGTTCTTGGTTGTATGCATTCATTTACTGTTGGAATGGGTAGCAAAAAAGTCGCAAGATGTTATCCTAACCCATGGAAGCATACAAGAAGGGCTGCTTCTTTTGTGAAGCAAAAATGTTCAGCAAACAAATGAAGATTTATGAGTGGAAGCAGTCGAGCATTTTATTACACTTGAACTGTAAACTTATAAAAATCAACAGAGTACTTTAGCAAATTCAGAGTAAAGCAGAAACAATCACTCTCTCCCAATAAACTGGGAAAGACAGGCAGTCTTGGCATTCAGGACCATATGGCTTGACTCAGGGGCTCACAAGCTGTAGCCTGTGGAACAGCTTCTTGTCATGGTGGTGAAGCATCTGTCAGCCTTCAAGCAGTTATGCTTCCTGCTTTTTGGAGGCAGTGACAGACTCCAAAGGGAGTCAGTTCTCCAAAGGGTTGTTTCCTGTATTTTAAGGAGTAGCAAACAAATGCAATAGCAAACCATTAATCATTCCAAGGCGATCAGAGCAGGAGATACTTCAGGAAGACTTGCCATTAAAACCCTGTGCAAAGAGATCAAGTGAAGTGGGTAGAAGAAGGAGGACTTAAGCACATGGGGGCACTCGACACATTAAAGTAAATCTTAATCTATATGCTCTCCTGTGGCTACTTCTGTCATTGTCTAGACTGGTAACTGTCATAGTGAAAACAACAGGATTGGAAAACCAGGAAAGAAGTTAATATATCTTATAATAAAATATTCTGCAATAGACATAGCACAGAAAGCAAGAATCACAAACTCACTGAGCCTTGCAAACACTTGGTAATGCCTGGATATTGCTTAAAATAAATCAGGGATTTTGATCTTTGAGATAATGTTGCACACTGATAATATATAACTAGTGCAGCTGAAGGAGTAGCTGAGTCATACATCAGTGCAACGAAAGTGCTAAAAGAAAAGTCGTGCTGAGCACTAGACTCAACGTGAGCAAGTTGTTCCGTTTATTTAAATCGGTCTTAACCTGAGAAACCACAGGAACTGCAGAAGCACATTCCCCAACAGTGTCAGTCCTAGAAATTATGTTTATGAAATTCTGTGGTTTGATGGATATATAACCCCCCTATTTTAAACATACCAACACCTGGATTTTTATTTTTTTTTTAAATGTGATTAAGCATTTAGGGTTCAGTCATACAAATCATTTTTCAATGGGGCTATTTCCATGGATTAATCTTATTGAAGGATTACTTGGATGAGAGGATTTGTAGGCTTATATGCTTAGCAATTAAAACTATTATCAGAAGTGAGTTTATGTCTTTTTGCATGCTAATATTACAGCAAATAAAATGTTTCTGATGCCTGGACAGCCTTTTACAATTTGAATAAAACGGGGTGAGTGATGCCAGTGTGATACGATCTTGCAAAAACATGTAGCAGTTTTCTGATTTGCTTGTTCTTTGTGTGATTTGAAGACAGTCTAAATGGGATTAAGTTACCAAGAAATATGTTGCAAAGAGGGGTCACCTGTGGGGTAGCTCTGAAGGCTGATAAGTTAAGGGATCACAGATACATGGTTCAGGCACTTGATCTCCTGCAGTGAGTTAGATGCGCATCTTCTTAGAAACCTCAGTATTGAAAGTCTCTTAGATCTGAGCCCAGTTTTCAACCTCTGAACACATGGATTATTGTTAGCAGTTAAATTACCATCTCAGGTTGTCCTAACTGTATGTTTGTGTCGCTAAAGTGGAAGCCTCTGTAGAAATTATTGTGGACTGTACCTGGAAAAAGAATTAGTACTCAAATTGGCAGTTCCAGTCTCATATCAGTAGGCTAAATCAGAAATGCAAATCAGATACCTGATACCTTGGTGTGAGCTTCCTTTTAGGGGAAATAGTGACTTCTGATCATCAGTCTTGCTCATTCTGCAAAAAATGAACCTTAGGCATTGGAAGGTATTTGGAGCTCATGGCAGGTATAGATCTGCTGCTCATTAAATAGAAAAAGAGAATTTGCTGGAGCCAGAAAGATGCTGTGCTATTCACGTTAAGAAATGGGCCAAGGTCTCCTCTGTTCCCCTGGTTTTGACTCTGCTCAAGGGAAGCCAGTTTGCAAGTACTGCAGCTGGAAAGAACATCCTGGAATAAAGATTCATATGGAGAATAAACAGCAGATGGTCTGAGAGATTCAAGGGTGGGGGAGAATTTTGTAAGGCATGTTTAGTGATCTTTTAATTTTTTTTCTTCACCCGCTTTTATTATGCGCCTGCAAGTTTTTATCTCTGTGAACTATTTGGCACTTGGCATTGTAGTTTAAAGTGAGGCCAGTAACCCAGTCTTCTCCTGACCCAGTTCTGCCATTGCACTGAAATCTAGTTTTTCCCTTTATGTAGTGCATGTCAGTCCTTCAGGTACAGATCTGCAAGCTGACAGAGCCATTCTCCAAGTTTTGTTATGTGATTTGATGGTATGCTGGCTCATGCAATCACCATATTGTATGAAAGTTAAGAGTTGGCAAGATGCAGCCCTTGGCTTCGGATGGGCAATGCTCAGTATGCAGTATGTAAATACTACACCCATTTATTAGAAGCAGGGAAGGAAAAATCTCCCTACGCAATTCCATTTGAGTGTTGTGGGAGCTGACATGAAAACGAAAGTGCTTGTTCTCACCCTGGTCTTTGGTGTGCCAAACCTGAGATTAGTCAGCCTTTTAAACACACTTTAAAACCACTTGTTTTTTGTTGGTTCTGTTTTTCTCCATGTGTTTGTGGGAAAAGGAAATGGACAAATGTAAGGTGAGTGGCAAGGGGTAGTGCTTCTCTTTAATTTTGTTTGGCCCGTGTTTGCATTGCCTACCTACCCAGTCATATGTAAACCTGCAAAACTGACTTTTCATAAATATTACCAATGCTGAAATAACTGGCTGCAGGGAGCCCGTGAAACACAGATTTCTTTGCTGGATGGTTTTACTTATTGACAAATGTGAAAACTAACAGACATCTGTTGGTATGTAGATGAAAATATGAAAAAACCAGAAACTGTGTTAAGTATTTTATTTTTTTAAAGCTGGTAGCATGTAGAATATCAGAGGTCATTGATAGTGTGCTAATGAAGACATTAATTCTACTGAATGTCTGAAAAAAAGCCAGTTTAGGAGTTCAGATTAATGAACACTTTGGATCATATTAGTATAGGAAATAAATTGTCATCTAATTTCCTACAGTTATCTAATAACCACTGGGTGAATGATTGGTTGCTGTTTCTGTTTAAAACATGTTTAAATTATACAAGGTAGATGGATACGATAATGATTTTAAATCTCATTAGGAATTTTCTGCTCTATATGTATTTTGCCATTATTGTTGCTGTGCGGAGCAGACCTAATTTTGGGTGCAAGGTGAAAATAGCATCAGGTCTAAGATATCAGGTATTGCCTGGAGAAGTCCCTTCTTGTTCTCACAGCTTTGCAGCCATACTTTGGAGCACACTGTTTTGCAAAGTGGGGAGGTAAACCCTTAGCTCCCAGCTCTTTCATCATCACTGGAAGCAACACTAACAGTGATACTGATGTGGTGCGGGCTTGGGGGGCCGAGTGCAGGCTCCTCTCTTGCAGGGCTGATGGCTGACCACTGATTTACAGTGGTCAGTGCTCCTGGAAGGATCTCTGAAGCAGGTCTTCTGAAAGGTCACCTTTCGCTTACCTCCTAGCCTTAAACTTTCACTGCTGCTAAAGAACACTTGTAAGCACTCAGGGACTGCAGTATTTGGTTATTTTTCTCCACTTTTGCTGCAAAACATACTTAATAGAGAAGATCAAGCTCAGGACCCTCAAGATCATATTTAGCCCAAGCCACAAGAGCCACCCTTTCTCCCACCTGTGATTTGGCACCTCTGTAACAGTCATTCACATGTGTTTGTTAGTGTTCCAGCGAAGCATTTCTAGGAGTCTAGCTGGGTATTTCAGTCCTCTTCTACCTTCACTGGCATCTCACCGGTTTTGGGCAGCAGAGCTGGGAAGTCAGAGAGGGGTGTTGTGTCCTGGAAGCCTTGGAGTTGGGCCAGGCAGTGGGCTACACACTTCAGCTTACACTGATACTCTGCAAAGTCTGCAGGTTTAGTCTGGGCTGTCACAAAAGGATGCATGTATGGTCTACAGAAATTATCTCTGGGTTTGCAAACAGCCTCAATTCAATCTGGACTGAAAAGGTAATCTAGGAAAATTTATGTGAGCATACTCACTGGAGTGAGAGAGACACATGTTCACTTATTTTCTTGGGTAGCATCTTAAATTTCTGGAAAGGTTCTGACTATCTAGTTTATCTTGTTGAAGATAAACTAGAAGCTTTTATGTTTATTTGTTCAATCTTGAGGGTGGCTTACACATGAGCTAAGAATGTGGGGGAGACTGTATTTCAGACCACAAGTCCAGATTCACAGATTGTGAATCATGCCACTCTCTGAACCTTCATTCAGAAAGATTTAAGCATTTTCAAGTCAGAGTCTGAAAATATCAGTCTGTTGTATCTGTTCTTGTATCTTGGCCAATCCCATGTGGCTGAACCTGGCTTCAATCACCTTAACTGTCTTAGGGACAATAAACCTTTATCCACTGTCTTATTTAGCAGGCCTTCTGCCTTTCATTTGTTCTGTTACCATCAGCTCCAGGGACACCAGTTCACTGACAGTGATAAATATCCCAGGCCAAGGATAAATTTAGTCCAATTAGCTCCGTCATCTCTTCTGTAGATATACTTTGAGAAGTTTTAAGAAGCACCCTAAATACAGCTTTAGAGATATGTTAAGTGTATGCGGTGTATTTATTGTGGACCTAGATTCTGCATTTGCTGTAGCTGGAATCTCTGTACTTGAGGTAGTCAGGATGACTTGTACTGACAGCCTTCCAGTGTCTTTCCTCCTAAATGAATTACAGTTTTGTAACTCTCCTCATTAGCTTGTGCTTGCTTGGTAGCAGCAGACCAAGGTATCCTTTTATGTTTGCAGCATGATACATCATTGCTGGATGGATTCTTTGGTCTGTTTAGTAACACATGACCTTTAATTACTTTTGGAAAAAAGTTATTCTGGCAGTATAAGTCAGACTGTAAAACTAAGTTGTGCATGTCCTGGCAATCTATCTCTGTTTAAAACAGAAAATGAACTCTGTGCAAAGCACACAGCAACCCTTTTTGTAAGAGTTGTTCCAGGACAAAAGAGTGAACTTGATGATGTGTATACAGCACATACTGAAAATGTGGTGTAATATACTGACTTAAAAAGTTCATTTTAAAAAAGTTTATATAATATATTTAAACTTTAAATATTGTATTAATATATAATATTGATATAAAATAATATATAATATAATGTTTGATGTTGTAAAGTGCCTGTAAATGTGGAGTATTTAAAGTGTGTAGGAAAGTTTCTTCCTCCATTTCATGTCAGTCCAAAAAATTCCTGTCTCTTTATGGAGATTTCATAATTGTATAAAATGGGAGTATGATATCAAGGTGCTGGCTTTTGTGGTCTGACTCAAGAAAGACACTGTGGAGTCAGGCATGATACATTTAAATTAACAATACGCTGTATGTATGCATACATACAGCATATGTATGCAGAATAATTCACTAAATGAAAAAAAAAGTGCTTAGAAATTTAGGGAGGTTAAAATTTAAACATGCTAATAGTCTTTTGTAAAAAGGTCCTAAGTTCCAACCCTCTAATTTCCACCCTCCATTTGCTCATTATTAAGTGAACTCAGCAAAATTTATCTTTTGCATTAAATAGCAAGCAGACAACATTATGCATTATGTCTTTAAACTGATACAGATCTGAATGTCAGTTCTTCCTGAGATTTGTTTTTCTTTTACTACTTTGAAGCATGCAGGAATAGGAACATTAGTCAGCCAAATGAATTTAGGAAGCTTGTATAACACTGCTTGGCACCCTCTTTCTTTTGGATTAAAAAACATGTTCCTGAAAAAAACAGAGCTTTTTGGTGGTTATTTTAAAGAGGAGGAAAAACATATCTCCAGTATTCATAATTGGTGTCTTTTTCAAGTTACTGTGGTTCAGCAATGTGTGGATTGCATTTCTATTCTAGCAGCAAAAACTACCAGTGCTGTATTTGACACCACTTTAAATGATTCTGATGGACATTGCTTTATTTTCTAGTAAATGCAAACCTCTTATAAACTGTAAATTTAAATACTGTCACTGAAGGTGCTTTGATCTTCTGTGTTATAATCCCTGGCAAAGAATGTGCCCTAGATTTGCCATGCAGTCTCTAAAAATTCTGGCCATAATTGTAGTCTGTTCCAGACTGTTTAGATACATTTCTTTCATGTTTGTTCCATTAATAGTGTAGTGCTAGGCAGCGTTTCAGGCTACTAAAATCAGTTAAAATCTTGCTATTTTTAAAAATTGACTCCAATCTCAAGTCAGATGGTGTTCATAATACTCCATCCATTTTCTTCTGGATTTTTTTTCCTATCATCTTATCTCAAGGCCACATCTGAAAATGACTGGTTGTCCTGCAAGTTTCTCTCTTCTTCCCCTTAAGACAGAAACTGCCTTCGTTTCTTTGTGCACCTTTCCTGGCTTCTGCTGTGTTTAAGTCAGTGTTCTCACTTCTGGCAACAGAACTTCAGCACTTCTGGTATCCACAGTCCTGAGGGTGTGTCTGTCAGCATCTTGTTTGCTCCCTTATAGCTGAAGCTTCATCTCCAGTGAATGTTCTCTGCATTTTTTTATGGCATTTTTTCCCATTACTTTTTGGGGCTCACTTCAAATATTAGTCTTCTAAATAATCTGTTGTTGCTGTATTTTGTATCATCTGTAGAAACAAAGTGTCTCTTTGGACAGGATTAGGATGTATCAATTTGTTCCCTGGAATATGTTGGGTTTTTTGTACTATGACACTTGCAAGCTATTATTACAGGTAGGAAGAGCCCTCTGGAATACTGGTCTGCCATTTCTAGGAGTGACAATATATTAAGAAAATTCTTGCTTTTTAAAAAAGTTTTTTTCTTTTTAATGGTCAGGTACTTACTGAGACTAAACGAAATCCTTTTAGGAGTAATTGTTATTGCTTTCCCCCATACCTCTCAGCTTTGTTACCTGACCAAGTCAGAAATACCTCTTTTGGTGCTTTCATTTTACCTTTAAAAATTCTGGTCCAATAAGTTCTTTAAATAACTGAAGTGAATTTCTATCTGCTCTTTCTTCTCAGTGCATTTAAAAAAAAAAAAAATCTCTTCTCACATGCCACCTTCTTACAAACCACACAGGTTTTAGGGATCAGATAAACATTTGCCAGTAATCAGTAATACAGTACTCTTGGTCATCTCCCACTGTAACAGAATGTTGTTGACATTTACAAATGGCCTGAGACATATGTGAAGTTAATCTGCTTTTAGCCTACTAAAATCTGGTTTATTTCTATTGAAACAAGGCCATTTCATCCAAGAACATTATTTCAGTTACTGTTGAATTAGTACCTGTTCAAAGTGCTATTTGTCAAACAATTATGTTGTTTTTGGCTTTATTCACTATGATGGAGTCATCTTCTTAACATACATACTCTATTACTTATTTGAAGGTAAATGGCACAATTCCTATAAAACTGGGAAGATTTTTTTCCTTGTAAAAATTGACAAGTGTAACTCAAGTAAACTTGCTAAAAATTTGTATCAATTATGAAAACACATAACTAGTCTAGTCTTACTGGAGTTTTAGCATGTAGACATTGAAAAGAATATGCTACAGAATATGTAGAAGATTTACACTAATCTTCTCAACAAAATATCTCATATTTTCTGTGAGATTAATTATGGAAGCCAAAGAAATTTCATAATAGGCCAGGAAATTTAATGTATCTTCTTTAATGAGAATGATCCTAGGGAACATTCGAGAACTAGGTGTAAAAATAATCCAATAAATCGTATTATATTGTGTCAATATTTGTATGAGTTTCTCTATCAGCACATCTGTAACAAGGATGCTGTTGAACATGTACCAGAATAATTTCACTACTGACAGCTGCCATTCTTTCTAATTCACATGAATACTTTTGACCAAATGTAAAGCTCTGTATCACACTACACACAATTTTAAATTCCATTTTTTAATGACTAACCCGTTAAAATGATCAGTAAAAGTAAGGTAAAATATCTGTTTTTTCAAAGTGCTGTGTTCTGTTGTATTGTTGCAGATGCTGTGAATATCAGTTATTTAACTAAATTCATAATATTGTGTTACTGGTGTAATAGAGTTATGTTTTATAGGCATCTGTATCTAATAGGCATTTATATTTCTTCAAAATTGTCCAGACTTAGGGAGCTATTTTTCCTCAGATTCTTTTTTTGTCCATTATATATGCATTTTTTTGTCCATTTATATGAGCATTTCATTAGTCATACCAAACTGTAAACTGAGTGACTTCTTTTTGGAATGTTTACCACACAATTTTTGTGTTTTTTAAGGAAAGCCGCAAGTGGAGCTTCAGGTTTAAGATTAGATGTTTACAGCTCTCTCTAGTTAGCAAAACTCAAACAAAAACATTGAGACAGCATGTGAATGACATTCATATTAATTCTGTGGTCACAATTCTGTGATAATGAAGTTACCTGGGATATATCCTATGTCTCTTTGCTGTTAGCTGAGAGGACTTACATGTTGGTGTATATCATAGTAATGTGCTTGTTCTTCCTGGACACATAGAAGAATTGTGGGGAAACACTGGAATGCCAGAAACACTTGAAGGGAGTTTGTAGTTGTTAGTCTATATAAATCCCAATCAAAACCCAAAGCCAAACAAACAAAACCCACCAAAAAAACCCTCTAAAGCCACCCACAAACCACCAGGATATTAAAAATACATCTGTGTGAACAGATGTAAAGTTTGGGGCAGGATATAAATTGTAAGTTGGGTTAATTTTACAGTAAAGACAAGGTGATTATACCTTCATAGAAACAGGTGAACATGGTGTTTTTTTCATTTTCTTAAATATGTAGCAACTCTTAACACATTAACTCTTAATTCTTGTCTTTAGAATTAATGAATATGTCCAGAGTTGAAAAGAATTCTTCTTACCAGCTTGCCTCTATTGTTGCATTGCTAGCAGATCTTGCTGTATTTAATTCACTTGGTAGAAGGCAGATGGGAACTCTGTTTTAATAGATTTCAATGAAAGGAATACAAAAGCCCAGTTCCCATAAAAGAAATGTGTTCAATGCACTAAAATTATTTGTGTTTCAAAATGGATAAATAAGGAGAAAAAAAAAAGGAAATTACTTATTTAGATTCTTAAAAAAAAAAGGTCTGATAAAAAAACCTAAGTTGTCCCATTGTGTATCTCCCTTATTATAACAGTTTGAGGAAAAAAAAATATTTAGGACAGAAGGCAAAGTGTAGGAACAAGTCATTAATTTGTAACATGGCAAAAACCTAAAAGGTAATGTTCTCTAATTGTCAGTAACCTCATATAGTTCAATCTGGTAATAGGGTTCACAGATTGATGACAACATGTGCAAGCTACATAAATTACTCAGGTTAATTGAAACTAAAAGAGATTCTGAGGAACTTTGTAAAGGTTTAGAGGAGATGGGAGAACAGATGGCATGATGGCAAGTGGAGTTTGTTATGTTGAAGAGCAAGGGGGATGCATTTTGGAAGAAATGTTTTGAACTAATTGTAACTGCATTAATAAAGGCAGTTTCAATTACTTCTCAAAGCTACTCACAAGCTCTTATTTATGTTCTTGTAACAATACTTGTTCAGGAAAATGAATGTGCAATATTGTGCTCATAGTAGAACCAATCAGCCAGCATACTGGGATGCAGCAGGAGAAGAAAGAGAAATTTGAAATGGGAGTGCATTTATGATAGTGATCATCAGCCATCCTGGAAAAAGTTCTATTTTTCCCATTGTAAAAAAGAGCATAGCAGAAATAGGGATCCTAAAACAGGCAAAGACATTATAAGGGAACAGTTTGCATATGAAGAGGGACTGAAAGTTGATTGCAAGAAATGACTGAATGATATGCAGGAAGTAGTAGAGAGAATGATTGCTGGACATTACTGATCCTTTCTTGGTACAAGAACAAATAAATATTTAACAGAAGAGGCTAAAACAGGCAATGCCACCTTGACACAAAATTACCAGTCCGGAAAGGTTTTTGACGCTAGATGTAATATGGCTTGAAATGCAGCTTGATATATGTTAGTGTGAGCCCAAGAGGTCACATCCAGAGAGAGGTAGTCCTAGTCTTCTCATCCTTGCATGTCTCATCTCCTCCTCCGCTCATTCCTCTGGGATTACTTTTTGTCTCAGAGCTGAATTGGCTAGTCACTGTCTTTGAATTTACTGTCTTGCTAGGGGTCGGGTGAATGTCAGAGGGAGGGAAGCTGCAGAGGAGATGCTGAGAGCCCTCTCAGCAGCAGGGAGTTGTTAGATGGCTTCAGATCATCTCATTAGCCTCGACTGAAGAAAAAGGGATTATACACTTAAGTAGGTAAAACGCCATGGTTACTTTAGTTTACACTCCATACATGAAAGGTTTCTTATCTTCTAATTCATGAAATTCAGAAGAAATTTTCATATAGGCAATATATTCTGTGAATGTGAATGATCAGGTTTCTTCAGTTTTCGCTGGGCACCAGACCAATCATGTACTGATCTGACACTTCTTATTTTCCAAATCTTCATTGCCTTAATTGTACAAGTCAGATTTGGCCTAATTATAAACTCAGTTTCATATACAACCATCTGCCAAAATTACCATCTGTAACAATTCAGCCTTTAGCTTAGAGGAAAGGAAAACACTTTAAGATGTATTGTAGCTGAACTTCAATTACATGTGAAAGTAATGACAGCTGAGATGTTTATACTGAAAGATTATTCTTTTAGCATGTGACTATCAATTGTGAGAACTCATAATTTTATTTAAAGCTGTTTTGCATAGCTCTAGCCATTGAAAACCAGTGGAGTTTCCATGCACCATCCCTAAAAGCACTTCAGTATTAGCAGGAAAAAGCACTTAAAAGTGTGTGTTGCCTTTTAGGGGTGTGTAGGAATTAAAAATATGCATGAGTAATACAGTAATACCGTTGCTGGATTTTTTGCATTAAATGAAGCATTTTGATCAGTCCCATACCATTTTTGCCATCTTAAACTTACATTTTCCTGGAAAAACCTTACACATGGATTGAAATTCCTAAAATGGCTGTTCTGACAATTTACTTTCTTAAAAAAAAATCAGAACGTATGTCTCGGTAAAATAATTTCAGAAAGAATTTTTAAAAATAATAATGGCACGATGCATTTTAGTACATCTTGGAAAAGGAATTGATGGTCCTTCTGTATGGTAAAAATTTGTGGTTAGAATAATAATAACAACTAAAGTATTTTTGACATATGAAAATATTTTCAATTTAGATCAAAAACCTGAAAAAATATAGCTGATTTTTTCTTACTAATATACTAATGTAACTACTTTAAGACAAGGCACAATGTGTTTGTAATTCCATCTTGCTGAGGTAAATGGCTTATTGGCTGCCCAGTGCTTACGTTGTCCTGCAAGCATACTTAAATGTTCTGAAGATTAGTTTCTAATTTGATGTGTCTCTTACCTGATTTGTCTGCAGTCTCACAAGCTTCAAGGCTTTTGAGAATAATCTCATCCATTGGTCTATCACTTTAGATAAATATTCTTTCCACAAAAAAATACAGATCCATTCTTAATCTATTTATATTCTAATAACAGTGTAAATGTAATGTATCCTTTTACAGATCATTATCTTAAAGCTAAAAGGTTCACTTTGGTTTTGAGTATGTATAGGAAGACATGAAATTCAAATTATGTAGGAAATAAAATGTCTGAGAGTTATGAGAGAACTGAGTTGAAATCGGGATCTAGACAAAGTTGTGGGGTTTTGTGGGGCTTTTTTCCCAATCAGAAAATGTTTTAAATCTGATTTTGATTTACTTAGTGTTATTTGGAAACAGCTGAGATAAACTTGCACGATTCTCACCAACATTTCTTGGATAACTACTAGTATGTACAGCTTCTCAGGTACATTGATAAGAAGTGCAAAATCAAGATTAGTGAAACCTTGGAAATGTATAGTTTTAAATAGTTTTAGGGGGCTTGGAAGCCTAGCAGTGTTTTCATGATGGGCTCGTTGAAACTTCATTTGATTATTGACAAATATGGAATCATGGGCTCCAAGTTTTTGAATGGTAAGTTTTAATCTTACACATTTCCCAGTGAAATACCTTCACAGACATTATGCTAGCTAATGGTCAGGTAACTACTGTACCAAGAAATGCTGTGTGCAAAGAACAGAATTTTTGTGGTGACAAATATGTTCAACATGTTGAAAGTCCTTAGGGGTTTTCTTGCAAGTATTGATGAAGAAAGATGAAAACTTAGCACCAAGGCCAGGAGATGCAGGTTTCATTTTTCACATTTTTTTTTTTCGTGTGCTGCAGCTTCCCTGTAGGTGCTTTCAATCTTTTCCCTTGACAAAGTACCTTATCAAAACCTTTTGCAATTTTTGTAAAAATTGACTATAGATAATTTTTAAAATGTCCACAGAAGCTGTTTATGGGGCCTGAAGCTGACTTCATTGCCTAACAACATGTTTTGTTGAAACAGACAGAAGATGATGTGGAAAGGGTTATGTATTTATTTTAAATTTCAAACTGTTTCTAACACACAAGCACTGTTTTGTTGCATTTTCCTCATTCATTCTCTTATGGCACATACTTGGCCTTATATTGACTTAGCACAGTATACATGATGCTTGTAAAATATAGCATTCAATCTCTAAAACCATGTTTCTAGATAATTAATGGCACATCATTAATAGACATTATGTAGGATATAGTAAATTTTGTGCTGAAGTGAAGAATAGTGAGGAGCAGAAACGCAGGCTTCTCTATGGAAGACCATAACTTTGCCCCATTTCTGCAGCTGAGTTGTGTAATGGCACCCCCTCATCCTACAGGAGATCAATGTGTTCAAAATACTTTTCATCCTTGATACATGCCCCAAGGTAATAATTCAAGTTTAGAGTAATGCTCATAAAAGTATCTTTTGAATTCTGAAAGAATGAATAACTGTTTTTATTACTTATGTTCAAAATTTTAGGTGTCACTACTGCTGATAGAAGGAAAGCTAAAATATGTCTTATTTATTTCCCAAAAGATCCAAGATTTAATGCAGCTGTAGAGCAGAATGACTTTCAGTGTTGTAGTTGGTGTTGAGAACTTTCACCACAGGCCTGGCTAATTACCTGATTGGTTTGTTGTTTTATTTTTTTAGATCTCTTTGTCCTGGTTTCAGCAGGGATAGAGTTAATTTTCTTCCTAATAGCTGGTATAGTGTGTTTTGGATTTAGTATGAGAATAATGCTGACGACATGCTGATGTTTTTAGTTGTTGCTAAGTAGAGCTTGCCTTAAGTAGAGGACTTCTCAGCTTCTTGTGCCCTGCCAGTGAGAAGAGTGGAGGGGCACAAGAAGCTGGGAGGGGACATGGGCAGGACAGGTGACCCAAACTGGCCAGAGGGACATTCCATACCATATGGCATCATGCTCACCACATAAACTGGGGGAAAGCTGGCTGAGAGCTGCTGCTGCTTGGGACCTGGCCAGTCAGTAGGTGGCAAGCAGTTGCATTGTGCATCACTAGTTTTGTGTATTCTAATTATTTTGTTACTATTGTTACCCTTATTATTTTCTCCTTTTTATGTGCCATTAAACTGTCTTGATCTCAGACAGTTGAGAAAAAAAAAAACCTGTGGGTTTTCTCACTTTTACTCTTCTGATTCTCTCCCAGATCCCACTGGGGAGGAAGAGTGAATGAGCAGCTGTGTGGTGCTTAGTTGCCATCTGGGGTTAAACCACAACACTCTTCAAAATACAAAATCACTTTCTTCACCAACATACACGTTACATCATAATTTGAAAAGTTCTCAGCTGGGGTTTTGGGTGATCAAAGTGAAAACTTTTTATTTCCTGTTTCGAACCTTTTTAAGTTAATGCAGGTGCTGCTGTCTGGAATATATCCAAAGAAGCCAGCTTTTGTGAAAAGTACATATGGAATACTTTTTATGTCAGCCGTTGCTTATCAATGGGAGAAACTGCTCTGACTAATGATGAGGGATTGCATTTAAAGGTTGTGTGACTTAGTGTTGTCTTGCTTGCCTTTGCTTCAGAAGCAACCACCTGGTTGGATACTGCACGCATTGTGACAGTTGTAACAGTGCTGAGTAAGAGTTAGGGCAATCCTCTGTTTGCAATTTCTGGAGAGGAGAGTCTGTGAAACTAAGGTACAGTAGAAAGCAAATAAATAAAACCTGTGATCTGAGAAGAGGTAATAGAGAAAATTTCGTTTATTTTCCATGAGGTTTGGCAGGGGTTTTACATTGCTTTTTTGTCATGAAGCAATAAAGGTCAAATGGAATTTTAAATTATGCATAGCAAAGACTACATGAAGACAACACACCAGAAAAATAGGAGTATAAATAAACAAGCAAAGGAGTAGCATTGCCACGAGAATGCATTGATATAAACCACTGTCAGTAAACTTACACAGGACAGTACAAGGCTTTTAACCATCAGAACAGTGAAGAGCTGGGATAATTTCCCAAGATTCAACTCAGATCCTCTGTTCATTTCTGAACACCTCACTGCAAGAAAGAAGCTGAGATGCTGGAGCATGTCCAGAGAAGGACAACAGAGCTGGTGAAGGTTCTGGAGCACAAGTCATAACAGGAACAGCTAAGGGACCTGGGGAGCGCTTTAGCCTGGAGAAAAGGAAGCTCAGGAGAGACTTTAGCACTCTCTATAGTCACCTGAAAGGAGTTTGTAGCCAGGTGAGAATTGATCTCTTTTCCCAAGTAACAGGCAATAGAACACGAGGAAATGGCCTGAAGCGTGTGCCATGGAAAGTTTGGATTGGACAGTAGGAAAAATTCCTTCACCAAAATGGTGGTCAAGCACTGGCACAGGCTGTCCAGAAAAGTGGTTGAGTCATCAACCCTGGAGGTATTTTAAAGATGTATAGGTGTGATGCTTAGAGACATGGTTTAGTGGTGGCAATGCTCAGTTTACAGTTGGACTTGATCTTGGAGGTCTTCTCCAACCTAAATGATTCTGTGATTATTCCCTCCACTCCCACTTTACTCCACTCTTTCTGTTTGGTTTTACCCACTTGTATTAAAAAAATAAGCAATCTTGTCAAAGGAATGGCGTATAACAAAATATTATCTGGAGCCAGCCTGTCCCAGGTGCCTGAAGCCCACAGAGACTTTGAAAACTGATACCTGCTGTGGCATGGGGCAGATAAAGTTACTGAAGAGGTTTATGCTCCAAGAATACCAAGCTTCTGAATGCCTGTCAAGGAGGACTGGTTAGACCTATCCCTGTGTGTTGGAATTCAGGTTACTGATATCATTTGCCTTTAGTAGCAGATGATGCCAAAGCCTTTCTGGATGGACTTCTGGGGACCACATTTGCCTGATGTTGGTCATGATACCTTCACAGTGAGAGAGAGACTGAGGAAAGCTGCTGGTGCTGGGTCCCATGATCTTTATAATGATGAAAACCATATCTTTAATGCAACCTCTATTTCCTTATCCTGAGTGTTCTTGTAGACAACTAATGTAGACAGCAGCTATAAAAGATCAGCAAATGAATAGTCTTACAACATGTAGTACAATACTGATGTGCAAAATTTTGTCCATCAGCACTGTCAAAGCTTATACTGGTGTTGGCATATCCAAGGGCTTCAAACAGGGTTCTTTAATCACAGCAAAGCTTGTAATTCTAAAAATGTAATACAGTTAAGGTAGGTGGATGAAACACAGTCTCGACTGTACTGGCAACTAGTTTCAGTCTGTGTTCAGCAAATAATAATGAATTCTCCTATCCAGCAGGTCAGAGAAATTAGTTCTGGATTTATATTCCTATATAGACACAGCACCAATCAGGGATGTTATCAAAAAAATACAGAGTTGAGAAACAGAACAGTGTCTTTCTGAGAACATGTCTTTGGTTTAAAACCAGGTTGGCGATTCGGTGATTTAAATTTCAAAAATCATCCTCTGCTTATATAAAAAGTATAAAATGATTGACAAGAAAAAATGAAAAGAAAAGAAAAGAACCTAAACTCCTTTTCATTTTGTATAAGAATATTTTTTTCCTGATGTTTGCTTTCCACAGGCTCAAACATGAACTGAAAACTCTTCAGATTTATAATGCAGTTTATTTTCTAGCATGCATGAAAGAGTAAAAGTCCACCTAACATGTTTTGCTTCATACTAAGAATGATATACAAGGGAGGTCATTTTCATTATGTTCCTCATGTATATGGGTTTTAGTGTGTGCCAAGTATCAAAATAGCTGTTGTTTTCACTTTCCTAGATGATTCTATTAATTTTCATTTATTTTGCCAGAGTAATAGTTCTTCTAACTCAAATAACATATAATTTGTAGCAGATGGTAAGAATTAAAGATCCAGTACAGAATTTCTCTAACAAGTCTATTTAATTTCCTTTACTGGTGCTTGGAAGTCCAAGATTAAAGAAGATTGCTCTGAATATATTTTCATTGTAATTCAAAAGAATATTCAATATAGTGGACTTTTTTTTGCATGAACTTGGCAAACAAGCACAACCTCTGAAAGAGGTCTTTAGAAAAGAATCTTTAATTAAGTATTTTATCTAAGAGAATGTCTTTTCATTCCCTGAGGAAGTCAGATCATCCACCTCCATACAGTGTGAGGAGCTCGTCCTCCCTGCAAAGACAGTCTTATATCTTATGTTACCTTCCCCTTTAAATTACTTGAAAATGCCTTTGGATCTATGCTAGAAAACTCTTCCCTAAGTTCCCAGAAGGGAAAAAAAAAAAAAAAAGACAACTTCTTTGGAGTTTGCGGGAGGTTTTGTTGAGTCAACTGAAGTCTGGTCTTCTGCTTATTTTTATCTTGATTGTGCATGTATTTGGATCTCAGTGTCTTTGTTAGCAGAACATGAAAGTATTGGCCTTTATCACTCTATAGATAGAAAAATGAAAAATTTCAGTATCAATCCTGGATGTTTGCTGTGGAATTTTACAAGAACTGGAAAAGAAAATCTCACTTGCCAGTACGCGTCTTAAAAAGACTGCTAAGTGCAGGACCTCTGGAAAACCTCATAATCTCTGATTCTGATTTAACAGGAATATTTCTTTCAAACTGTTTAAGTTTTTAAAATTTTTATCCTTTCTTCAGATTGAAGAAAGGCCTTTACTTTTGTCCTTTAAATCTCCTGGCTTTTTTACAGAACTAGAATGCCACCTGATGGATTATTATCAGTAAATATTTATTCAGACACTTTTAACATGAGTTCCAGAGGCAACATTCGTGTATAATTACCTGTCTCTTGGTAACTTCACTTCCCAGTACTTGGGAACTAAACAAACTGGCTGTCATCCAGGACAGATTTAGGATGCATGGAAACTGCCTGAATCCCTGATTGTCAAGTGAGATTAAAGAGTGGACAAAATTTATTATGGATCAGATAACATTTTTAAAGAACCAGAGCTTATATTTTTATAATAGCCAAATATTTTGCAATAGTATCCTTATAGAGATTGAAAATAAATATGTTAATTTACACATTAAAAAGGCTGTTTTGTAGTTTACTGAGTGTAATTGCAAAATACCTGGATTGCATTGATTTGCAAGGCAAACTCTGTATCAATTTACACTTCTTGCTTATCACATTCATCTTGGTTTCAACTGAAACACGCAAGCCAAACTCAGCAGGAGTTTGTGTGCTCTTTACCAAGTACAGCAGTAGCACATTGGCTGGAGCAGCCAGCTGCTTCTGTTGAGAAGAGCTGCAAGGGGTAGAGGATAATAGCAGTTGGCCTGAGGTCATATGATATGAAGTTGGCATATAGTCTAAGCAGCTTCCCGGTTTTCCCAAGATCTGGATGGTGGGAAAGAATGGTGTGACTCATCATTTTTCTCAGCACTGTGTATCTCAAATTTGTCTGATTCTGAAAATAAATGTGCATAACTTGGCAGAACTAGAGAATCCTTTCTCCTTCCAGCTGAAAAAGAAAAATATTGGAGAAAAAGTAGTTCTGCATTAGCAGTGAACAGTTTTGGGACTACCTTTTATCCATTGGCCTGAATAGAATCATTTGCAGTTCATCAACAGTGTACCTAGGAAGGGAACTGGCACATAAGCATCTGATTACAGCAATTGGCTTTGCTATTGCACACGTGGCTGGTGGAGTCTAGCAAGTGCCACTTTAACATTCTGCCACCAAATGGACAATTAGATGAAAACTCCTGTTCTTGCTAGTTATCATTTGGCATTCTGGGAGTCCCCTGTGTGTAAGCAAGTGAGTGCAAAAGTGTGGGGAGAGAGGTTCTATGGTAGGGAAAATCACAGAAGGGCAAATACAGAATTGTCACAAAAAAGTCAAACAGCTATGAAAGCAGGTTGCCTGCTGAACTTATTTGAATGTAGGTAGCAATGCCACATTTCCCTGCTTATATTTGTAGCACAGACTTGCTAATTTCCTTCCCCTTAACCCCTTGAAGTAACCTCATATTATGTATTTTAGATATTATATGCAGAACTGGGTAGAAAATATTCTGTGTTTTGTAAATAACCAAATATATGTTGCAATATTTTGTGTCCAAAACACTCCAAAACTTACTCTGAAAAAGAGTGGGTAGTATTTCTATCTCAGTGCTTAAATCAAACCCCAGAAAAGTCACTCTGATACTCTCTGTTGCTTACTTTTATCATCATACTCCTTACTATACATCATTGTTAAAAAAAATGAAGGGTGGTATCAGTCACTAGAAAAGTATGCATCTGGATTTTATAATCATAAAAAAGCACGTAGGGCGTGATCCAGAGATTTTTAGGTGTCTCACCCCTACAGAGTGACTCACTGAGCTGGAGTTATGCATTTTGTTCATTGGACTGCCAAAAGGTTGTTCAAGAAAACTCACATGTTGACTGGGGAGCTTCCCAGAAGTTAGGGTGCCCAGATGGAAGAGCATGTGTGAGACAAGAAGACACATAGACATTCCGATGCCTGTTCTGTGAACACGTCTATTTTTCTACATATTGGCTTGACAGTGCAAAATGCATAAATGTTGTGAAGCATAAGGGTCAGGAATACCAGTGTACCCCTCGTTTGCCCCTTTTAGCCAGGAAGCCATCGTAGATAGGAAAGCAGGTCCAGTGGTGGATGTGTAGATGTGACACTTAGGGACATGGTGTAATGGTAGTTTTGGTAGTGCTGGGTTTATGGTTGGACTTGATGATCATTAGATAAATGATTCTATGAGTCCTTGGTAGTCACAAGGTAGGTGTATGAGAGGAGCACAGCCCAACTCCCATGAGCTGGAATTACCTTGGTTACAGGAAATGTAACCCAGGTCTGTCACTCGGGGAGTACCCTAGTTGGTAGGCTATTGTATTTGGTGAGATTAGTGCCAGTATTGATGGACAGAGGGTGTACACTAGACTTAATACTCAACTCTCCTTTGTTCAGAGTGAACGCGGTGCTTTCCTCAGCCGCTCTGAAGTAATTTCCCAGGTATTTGAGAGCGTGCAGGGGACATTGCCAGTTCCAAATGTGCTTGCCAAAATACTTCATTGTTTCCAGAACTAGGTGGTCGTGGGTGAGTTACTACCTTTTCCACACTTAACTCGCTTTTTGGGAGGCTTGAGCAATATTTAGAACATAAGCAGTATTTAGGCACAGCCATGTGGGGCATTAAAGTTAGCACTGCCATTTGCAGCTGTGCAGGTATCACTGAATACCATGAAAATGGTAATTGGATTACGTTCTGTAGAAATGCTCTTCTTTCGTTTAAAGATTTTTTCTGTGCTGCCAGTTAGTTTCTTAAGTGGTTAAAGACAGTTCTTCCATGACTCAGATTATTCAATCTCTATCACCACTAAATAACTAAATAGACATAGGAAAGAATTACAGTGCTTTTGATGCATTATGGTCTAAAACAAAAAAAAGACGAGGAATATCTTTTCTTGTTATTTTCATTTTCTCTGAATCTTCTTACAAAAGGCTTTTTGAGGCATGAGTATGAACATTAGGTTAGGTATCCATGACTGGCCAACCAGTGTTGTCTGTGGCAGAAGTTCACAAGCTGTGTCTCAGCAAAGCAACATGTAAACACTGTCTGAGAGGCTGATATTGAGAGATGCTCGTACTCCAGCGTTAACAGAAGTGAAAAATAAATTTGGGGAGTCTGGCCCAGGGTGAATATTGTTCACATTGTCGGCTAACCTACTTCAGCTGTGGCTTGGTTGTGGTTAATTGGATGATTTGCTCAGGAAACTGGGCTGAAAAATTCCGTGGCCAGTATGATTTCAATGCAAGACATTTTAAAATGGAGAACCCATTCGTCTGTGTAGTTACTACCTCTCCCTGTGCTTAATGGTTTTTTGTGGGTTTATTATTTCCCCCTTTTTTATGACTTTTCCCTACTTGTGATTAGAAGTGTTATCAGGACAAACCAGATATTTGGAAATGTCCAGACTTTCCAAAGTTTGGTTTATTTAGCAATGTGGTATTCCCCTTGCTGCTTTCTACCTAAGGAATTAGCTGAACATTAACATGACTGAGTATCTTTCGCAGCATACTGTGAAAGAGATGTTAAACCACTCACTCAGCAGCCTTTGTCAACACTTCAGATTGTAAATGAAAAACATAAATGAAAAGGATGTTGATTTACAACTGAAAAGGTGATTTTCAACACATTGGATTGCTAACTAAGCTACTAAAATGCTATTTACTGGAATTCTAGATTATGGCTTACAAGCAATAGTGCAGAATAATCAAACTTGTATACTTGAAATCTTTAGTTTTAATTATTCTTTTGACTCTAATCATTATTTTTTCCTCTTGCACAAACTTAAATATTCAGCATTTAAGAGATTTCAGAATCTAAAGACTACTGAATAATTTTTGAGTCAAAAATAGGAAGAGGCACTTTGGTTTGTAGGTTTTCCTCCTGTCTGCCATATATCTTCAATTTAATGCTAATAGATGATGTGTGATTAAATTCTGAGGCCAGCTTTGAAAAATCTCACGTTAACTTAGGGATAATTAAATATGGAAATCTGTTATGAATGCTGTGTAGGTAACTTTTATTTATGCTTAGTAAAGTATAAAATGGGCATCTCTATTTATAAAGCTATTGTTTAAGGTTCCCTTTTGTTCTGTCCTTGATTTAATTCAGTCTATTCAAGTTTTGCTCAAACAGCAGGTTTGGTCATTAGTAAATAACACAAAAATAGCTCAGCCCTTTGATCTGTACAGTCCTTACATACAATGTGCCTGAAGGCATGTGTAATATAAATATTTTGTAAGTGCAAATAATTAAAAGATTTTGGATAATAGACATGTTGAAACTAGCAGTATTTTGAAGATTTTCAGTTCCTGTTGGATGACACAGGGAGCAAATAAGCAAGAAAAACCTCAAATAATCTCAGAATTTACAAATCATTTGGTCTTAATAGCAGTTATAAAATTACTATGCTTTTAAATACCATTATTTACACGGGAGAAAAAGTGTTCTTGTTAATTTACAAAATTATAAAATGTACAGTGATTTTAAGCTTCATGTATGGGATGTCTTTATATTCAGAAGTAAAAAAACGGACAAGGTGCATCAAAGTTCTGCTTTTATTTGGGGTGTGCTACTGTGTTTATTAATATTGCTGAAAAGCTATTTCCAGTTAAAGAGTTTTTTTCCTTTTTTGATTATTACACTGTTGCATTGAACATCATTCTATGACTCTGACACAATTCAGTGAACAAATCCCATCTTTACATACTAATCAATACTGAGGAATCCAATAAAGAAATTGCCATTTCCTGGTGTGAGCTCCGTCTCCCAATGGACACCTCAGGAAAAGGTCCCTGCCAGTGTAACTGCTAATGCACTGTTTTACTCCAAAGGCTGAACTACTCAGTTTTTATTCTTGAAAGCAGAATAGGTATTTCATTTTGAAGCTAGTTATCATGAACTTCTTGCCCTTTTTACAAAAATTTATTTCCAATAATTGTGAATGAGGAGGCACCTTGTTAACTTTGGTTTACTCTGTGATTCTGGAGCTTATGTAAGAAAGGAGGATGTTTCTCTTGATCACTTAAAACCAGTTCTGAAACAGCTTTGAGCTCTTAGACACTGCAAGGAGCTTTCAAAGGTTCTTTCTGGGGCTAGCAGCATCTTCTTTGCATCTCCCCAGAGATCATATTGTTCATATATATGTAACTATAATACCATTTGTAAATATGATACAATACTAAATATACTATTTGTATAGCATAAAATAGAGAGATTTTTAAAGATTGACTATTAATTATTCTCAATCCTTCATGTTGGTAATTATGGTCAGTAATTATTTGTAAAAATATTAAAATAAAAGTATTTCTAAATGCTGGTTTTGCTGAAGCAAGGGGCATTCTCAGTATTGAAAATGCATACTGAAAATGCGCTTTGCTCAAATTTTTTCTGGTTTCCTACTCTGTGTGTCTGTGGCATCTGAGGGTACAGTTTAGGGAAAGGCAAGTGCAGGCTCCACTGAAATCAGCAGTCCTGGCTTGTCCCATCTCTGTCAGAGCATTTCAACTGTCTCAGTTACTTGGATCAGAAAGCTGAAAAATGCTACAGGAAAACAGAAATGAAAGTTGTCTGTCTGGTGCAACTGACTAAAGCATCAGTGCCAGTGCAAGAGAGAGAGAGGAGACTGGATTGTCTTTTCCACCAACAGCCCACACTGGTTTTACCTAAATGAGTCGGAAGGTGTACTCTAAGAAAGCAAATTACTAGTTTTACTTGTAGGATAGATAAAAGATTTAAGAGCTAAAAGATACAATAAAGAGATTACTCTTGTCATTTAACAGCTCTTTTAGGTAAAGTCCCTGGCACTGTTCTGTCAGGTTTATGTAGCTCCTGAGCAATCTTTATTAGCATTCTTTCTTAGGCCCTCTAGATTACTATAATGATACTTCATCCTTTTAATCTCTGATTTTTCTCTTGTTTTCCTAGAGAATTTTGTCTGTGTCGTTTCATTTGCTTTGGTCTTAAATTAAAAGGTTGGAGAGCATAGGAAGGCAAGGGTGGAGGCAGGAGGTCTGTACCTGTCACACAGAAGAGACAGAGCTGAGCTGTATCTTGGTTTGTGCAAAAGCAAATTCTGATCTCAGTCCTGCCCTTATGGAGGCTGAGGAGCCTGCACAGGCAAATTCCATACTTGCCATAAATGTACACCATCATCGGCTTTTGCTGACAGCTTCAGTCAGCTGGCACAGGAAGCTTCACAACCCGAGGCAACTTTTGATTATCCATAACTTAAATGCTTTAACATTCTGGAAATAAAGATCTGCAGCTTAAACTTGGCACAGGGCTCTGTGGGAAACCAGTGAAGCACAAGGAACAACAGAAGGCGAGGAAGTTCAGGCAGCGTAGCCAAGGAGACACCCAGGTGCATCGCAGCTAGTTATCTGCTGCTTTTCTGTGTCAGTCTCACAAGCCTGTGTAAGTACATTGCACTGCTCTTTCCAGTAGGATTTAGGAAGGGAATGTAGTGCCAAAGCCAAGCTGGCACTTCTGAGAGGCCAGAGCACGTCACTTGGAGAAAATGTACTGCACTGCTGCTTGAGATGTCAGTATCTGGGCAGAGTCCAGATGTGGGTTTGCTTGCAGTTTAAGTACTCAAATGAAATTACTGTGATTATGAACTTTCTCCTTTTGTCTTGATGTAGTCTGGTATAATTTTGTTCCTTACCATTTATCGCATTAGAGATGCAGATCTATCAGGTGAATGACAAGTATGTAGTCAGCTTTATTTTGATGATGGAGAATATTGCAAATTGTATCTCTTTTTCCTCTTTGTTATCCGTAAACTTTGCAAATATCCAGCTAAGCATGATCCCATGAAAGTAACCTGATGGCTCCATACTAGGTTTTCCATTAATATTTGCTTCCAGAAGATCAATTAAGTGCATTTTTGTGGATTCCTGCCATGAGGATGATACTATAATGGTACAAGTATACCCTCAGGAAGGATAAAGAGTATTGTTGCCTCTAGACTTCACATATGATAAACATTATTACAATCTCTCGTTACTTCATGTTTGGTGATTGCTTACTTGGGGTTTCTTGTTTCTTGTTTCTTTTTTCTTTTTTACTAAACAGACTTGGATTATCACTTGCTTTTGTCTTCAACTACTCCTACTTAATCCTCTTGTCAAAGCTGAGAGTTCCTGCGGGAATCCAATCACAGATGATGTGAATGACATTGCAAAATTGGTAAGTACCTTTTATTTCCCATTATTCCACATGTTAAACAATAGTCAGTGTCTAAGGGCACTTGAATTTCGTTAGTAAATCTGTATTAGAACCAGGGGAATATTAAAAAAAAACTCCATCAATACCTGTCACTTGAACAAAACCCTTTTTTGCAGTGAGAATAGTTTCAGCATTAATTGAAGAGATTACCTTGACCAAGATGGCATGTATGTACATGTGTAGTTTCCTCACTCCAGACTTCAATAGAAATTGTCAAAATCTTTATTTCCTCAAACATTCTTTCAGAGCAGATTGTTCCCCATGCAGATGAAAGATTATTGTCTTTGTGTTACTGACTTGCTTGGAGCAGACTGGTGGCAAACACAGCTGAATTGAAGCAGAAGTCTTTGCCTCAGGTATATGGAAGACATGTGCCATATATAAAATTAGTATTATATTAGACATTGTTGTAGCAATCAAGGCAATAACAGTTGAACAGGTTTTGCATTCTTTAGGTGTGAGCAGGTTACACTCATTATGTGTTTCTCTGCTTGCCGTACCCAGAATTTTAAGTCTTGCTGTGAAGGACTCACAGCTTTATATAAAAACTAAACTCGTTTAAGGAAATTTTAACTGTTACTTAATTGACCAGTGCATTAACCTGAAAAACTGCATCTGCTTGTGATTTCAATTGCTGTTTAACTCCATCGAAGTTAAAAATTATGCTATTTTGCACTAGTGCAGGATATGACAACAAAGTTTTTAAGAAATAATATATACTGAACACTTAACAAGCATATCTTCATCTACATATTGAATTTAACTAAAAATTATGGCTTCATTATGGAAAAACAGTTGCAACATCACTGTTGTTATTATCAAACACTTAAATTGGAGCCCGTAGTATTTGCTGCCTGTGCAGTGTTCTTAACTTGTTTTCTTTTGTCCTTTTTATATACATTGGCACATAATGCACCTCTCTAGGGGTTCTCTAAAGTCCTACTTAAATGTTTAGTGCTTCAAATTAGTCCCTTTAGGCAGAATTTTGAAGTATTGGCATATTTATTCCAGATAATATTTCATCTCTTGGAAGAGTATTAAGCTTTGATGTAAACCTGTTGAAAGCGTGCAAGAACAACAGAATTCCTCTGAGGGCTGGTGAAATTGTGTAGTGCAGGGATAGCAATAACTTTTTGTCCATTGTGTGTCCTGAGAATAAATGCTTTAACTTTCCCTTTAGTACAATTTAAATTTCAAGAATGTATAAATATGGATTACAAAAAATGTGCAAGCAGCTTAGATAATCTCACTGTCCAGGTTTCTTCTGCTACTGCTTCTTCTGCTACTGCCAAGCCTGAGCAGAGTGGGGTTGGGCTGAGCTTCTTGGGACACTCCTCCATGAGGATGCTGTATGGTCCTTCTCCTGACTTAGACCTATGTCTTTCAGATATCCCTACAAATGCAAAATTCCGGTGAAGGTAACTAGCAAGTTCAAAGATACTTTGGGTTGGAGAAATAACAGAGAGATGCAGAAAGTACAAAGCCCCAGACACATAGAATCTCTCTGTTTTGAGTTGCTTGAGTTGTCCTGAGATTGTTTTGAGGAATGTCTGTCTCCCTGTTTTGTCTGTGTTAATATTTGCAGAAATAATTTCAATAAAGTCACTTGAGAATTAAAAGGATACAGTGAAAATCAGTTTAGTACCTTCAATTTAGTATAAGAACTCTTGGTTTCAATTAATGTGACTATATTGCATGTTGGTCATTCTCTTTTGAAATTCTACAGCGTGACAATTTGACACTGAGAACAAAATGAAAAAATAAATAATAAGTTTTAAAGTACTTATAAAGCAAAACTTCATTAGGACTGTGTGAATATGAGAAGGGAGAAGCCTACAGAGAAAATTGACTGATCATACTAGCAAGTACTTTGCTACTTTGTAGCAAGTACAATTTTTTTTATGCTCTATGAACTCTATCCTTATTACATATAAAAAGAACTCCAACATGATATTACTTAAAAATATGGTTCAGGGGACCCTAAAACTCTTGCAAATTACAGTAAACATTTTGTACCACTTCTGCTTTTTGAAACACAACACACTCCTTGAATTAAGGAATGATATTCTTATGATGTGTATGTTCAGAATTAGACATTGCACACACAGGTGGTTGGGTTCTTTATTAGAATCACAGCATCATTAAGGCATCTGAGGCAGAGCCCAGCCTTTGACAAAACACCACCATGCCAACTAAACCATAGCACTAGGTACAGCATCCAGATATTTCTTGGACACCTTCATGAATGGCAAATTCACCACCTCCCTGGGCACCCATTTTTTCTTGTCCTGGGAGGAGAGGCTGTCCCCCATCGTGTTACAGCCCTTTTTCCAGGTGGATGTAGAGAGTGATAAGGTGTGTCCTGAGCCTCCTTTTCTCCAGGCTACACAATCCCTCAGCCCCTCATAGAGATTGATATGACTCAATCTCTAGACCCCTCACCATCTTTGCTTCCCTTCTCTGTTGTTCTTCTTGCAGTGAGGTGCCCAGAATTGGACACAGCACTCGAGCTGTGGCCTCACATGAGCCAAGTGCAGTGAGACAATCACTTCCCTGGTCCTGCTGGCCACACTATTGCTGATACAGGCTAGGATACCACTGGCCTTCTTGGCCACCTGGGCACATGTTGGATCATGTTAAGCCAGCTATCAACCAGCACCCCAGGGTGCTTCTCCTCCAGGCAGCTACTGTTCCTCTAGCCTGTACCACAGGGTAGAGTTCCTGTGACAAGTGCAGGACCTGGCACTTTGCTTTATTGATCCTCAGACAATTGGCTCCAGTTGACTGATCCAGCCTGTCCAGCTTCTCTTGCAGAGTCTTCCTACCTTCCAGCACCAACTCTGCCACCCAACTTAGTGACTGAGGGTGTTCTTGATCGTTTTGTCCAGATCATCAGTAAAGATAATAAACTGATGCTGGCTGACCCCAATAGTGAGCCTTGGGGACCACTAATCACCCCATGGATGTGGCACCATTCACCATCAGTCTCTGGGACCAGCCATCCAGACTGTTTTTAGCCAGTGAAAGGTGTACCTGTCCAAAGCATGAGCTGCCAGCTTCTCCAGGAGAATTCTGTGGGAGAGGGTATCAAAGGCTTTACTGAAATCCAGATAGACAATATCCACAGCCTTTCCCTCTGACTGGAGATCCTATTGGCCTTTTAGTAAAAGTTTTATTTCTTCTCTGATCCAAAGAATCTGTGCCTGTAGAACATAGGGTCTTTAATAAATATCCTCCCCTTTCACACTGAGAACAAATTGTAGCCTGGAGGATTTCACAGAAGTGTTGTGTGTACAGTTATTTCCCATAGTTATTATGATGTTATCCACAAGCTGTCACATTTGGCAACAGTGATATGATAGTTGCTCCTAAATGCTTTATTCTCAGCCAGACTGGCATGTTCTTTAACCCTTTTTGTCCACAGTTGTGAGTAGAGTCCATCTCTGTGTGTAATAAAATATCTGTTCAGCAGTGGTACACAAATCCCATCATTTACCTTAGGGTATTGGCCTCTCCTTCCTGTCTCATCACAAATTCTTAGACATCAGCCTAGATTCAGTTTGGCCTGAATCTTCCTCAGAGGCAAACTATGATCTCTTTCATCTCCCCAGAATGTTAGCCTTTCCTGGGCCATTTCTCCTCCCTGTTAAATTACATCACCGTCTCTCTCCAGCCTTTCAGGTCTTCAGCAAAGGGGTCTGATTTGGCTCTTGATTCTTCACAGACCCTTCAAATTCCCTTTTAAAACCTTCATTGTTTTTCTTGTCATAATAGGAGAAAAAAATTTTATAGTTCTCTGGACATACAAGTACATTTTTCTTCCAAATTCTTGGTGGATAAAAATCCGGTCTATGAAAAATCTTTTTCTAGCTTCAGCTTCTGTAGTTTTGATCTTCTATCTGCTCACATGCTGCTCTCACCCTTTATCTTCTGCTTATTTCCTTCAAGCTGTTCCTCCTTTTTTTTCCACTATCAATGGCAAGCTTCTTGGGTTTATCTTCAAAGGTACTATTAACACTGCCTGTGTTGTCATAACACATGCTGAGTTTGCCCTCAGCTTCTCCTCATTATTTCCATGGTATCTGTTACACTGTTTGTGGCCACAGGAAAGATGCTCCTTGACGAACTCCAGGCAGATTCTCATCCTCTTCCTATCTTATGCTAAAATTCTTTGCAGCATGAGTCCATATCCCTGATTTTTCTTTTTCCCCACTAAGTTTCCCCCCACACACACACTTCCACTGCAGTGCACACCTACAGCTTGCAAAATAGTGCCACAATTCCCTACAACCTAGTCTTTATGTGGTACTGGGCTTGGTCCAAGTACTGCAAACCCCCTCCATTACTTGTAGAAAACCTCCTGAGCGTGACTGTGGCTGTGTCCTGCTCAACTCTATTGCACTACAGGGATATGAGAACGTGCCTCAGTCAAAACCCTCTGTGAATATAGACATGGGATGTCTACTAAGCCTAAGCTGTTGGAGAGTAAGGCATGCTGTGCAATGCCTGAAAATGTAGGTCATGTGCCTAATCAACTTTGTGTTGAGTAATAAATTGAGGACAGATGTGTGGCGTAACTTGTTTTCAATGGTCTTAATCTGGATTTTCACTAGCATCATGCTAGGCTCACACCAGAGGATGGAATTGGAAAGAAAGAAATTCAATAACTGTAAGGTTTCTGAGCATTAATCAATGTAAGACCAAACCAGATTCGTATCTGTTCATAAAAAAAAACACCTTTGTATTTTCTGTAAGATTAAATTTATTCACATCTAGGTAATATAATTTTGTCATATGAAGAATATGTCCTAATTAAAATGATTTTAAGAAGCAAAGAACAATTGAACAATCATTTTTGTTTTTTAATGGTGAGAACTTTAAAAGAGCATAATTTCATACCTATAGAGAATGAAAGTATTTGGAGAGCATTCATTCTGCACTACTCCTCACGTGAACTCCTGCTTCTTTTGTAATGAAGATGTCTGGAGGGAAGCACATTACTTGATGAACAAATGTTCCGTATTATGAAACTGTAATTGCAGCACCTGTCAATAAAGTCTATCCCCATTGTTCTTTTCAGCATAGTAAGTCAGCAGAAAGCTGCACTGCTGTAATTGTGCATTTGATTTTGCATAAGAATTAGGAATCATTTGTATATATGTTTGTTTAATGTGAAAATTAAAAGTTAATTATAAATAGAATTTTCAGTATATATACCTATATATTTTTGTTTTGTCCATTAACAAAATCCAAGTTACCTCTTCTTCCATGAAGTACTTCTCTAAAGCAATTTTCTTCTTTTGAATGTTGGAAGCCCAAACTATAGTCAGGATTTACTGACCAGTTCCTTGTTTGAGACATGCTGTCAAATACTTTACTTTCACATTACATCTTTGCTGGAAATGTGTGCTTTACACTCTCTGCCGTGTTTGATTTTTATTTTTAAATGGATCTAACTCTCCTGAGTGAAGGGGTTATAAAAAATTATCCAGAGTTGTTATGCTGCAAATAATCTGCCACTATGACTGTAAAAAGTGTGAACGGAAATCGTTAGCATGTTGTCTTAAGCCAAATGATGAAGATTTTATTAACTGCTTCATTAGCAGATGAGATAAGAGTAGATTGCAGAGATGATGTACAGACAAGCTCCTGCAGGAAAAAAAAAAGCCAGGGAAGCAGTAAGAAAGATGAAGAGCTGGAGAGGGACTTTTGGCAGGGGCACAGGACAAGGGAAATGGCTTTAAACTGAAAGAGGGGAAATTTAGTTTAGATATAAGGAAGAACCCTGTGAGGGTGGTGAGGCACTGGAGCAGGTTGCTCAGAGAAGTGATGGATGGCCCTTCCCTGGAAAAGTGTTAGGACCGAGTTGGATGGGGATCTGCGCCACCTGGTGTAGTGGAAGATGCCCCTGTCCATGGCAGGGGTTGGGACCTTCCAACCCAAACCATTCTATGATTCTATGAAAAGGCTAGGAAAAGGGAAACAAAAAGAGAGAAATTCAAGGTGGAAGAGATATCCAAAAGGAAAGTATGTTTTTTTCCCATCATATCCTTCAGAGTAAGAAAGAAAACACTTACAATGGAAAATGGTAATTTTTACTTTATTAACATACTTTATCTTTGATATGTGTATAGAAAAATGATATCTATCTATACTTGTCTCCTTACGATTTTCATAACGATCACAATAAAGGGAATTTTCAAGAGCAGTAGCCCTCATTTCAAAGCACATGACTGCAGATAGGTCATCTCTCATGTCTGCTGTTGTGATGAAAGAGTAGTTCATGGAACCCAAATCACTTTTACATCTTTTTTTTCATCTCCCTATCTATGTGACCGTGAGCATTTTTTAAAACATATTTGGGTTATGCAATGTTAACAGTGCTGTATTAAATATTCAGACCTCTTTATGCCAAAAGTAATCTTACATTCCCCAGTTTGAGTTTTTGTTACAACTGGGAATATAGTACTTATGGTTGGTTTTATATGAATTTATAGACATAAGTCTAGATTCACCTGCTCTTCACCTTTTCTCAGAGCCTATTAGGATTTCTACAATCACACACACCCACTAAATCTGAGAAAATTTTTGTGACATTTTAATTGCAATTCAGCAATTTAGTTCTATACATTCCAGGATTATCAGTTTACATCCTCTATAATCATCGAAACTGTTACTTCTATTTAAACCAAGGTAAGTCATGCAGGCAGGTGTTTTGTGGCCCCTCAAATTTATCACTCTACTTAAGGAGTTGAATAGAGGAACTAATAAAAAAGCCATTCCAGGACTTGGGTGTTTTCAAGGGACAATTCCTTTCCAAACACATTTGCTCAGTCAGGTCAGAGCCGCCTTGTCATCTGCTCCTTGCTGGAAGCCACAGCAGTCAGGCACTCTGCACAGAGTGGGTGTGCAGAGCCCATTCATTCCTTTCAGGATCATTTCACCAGATGAAAATCAAGATGAAAGTCTTGGTGGTTAGTGTTCAACAAAATTTCAAGATACCTTTAAGCAAAGCAAGAGAGTACAAAATGCAGATCTAGTAGAGACATATCCTTCACTCTTACATCAGAGGCTTTACCCTAATTTCTGTGCGTCAGTTGGGAAGTCCAAGTGAGACACAAATGGATCTTGCTTTGACTGAGATCCATCGTTTACCA
Source organism: Erpornis zantholeuca (assembly GCA_013400515.1). Classification (NCBI taxonomy): domain Eukaryota; kingdom Metazoa; phylum Chordata; class Aves; order Passeriformes; family Timaliidae; genus Erpornis; species Erpornis zantholeuca. Next base: position 9,637 of record VZTN01024958.1, on the reverse strand, counting down.
GCACAGCATCTGATATGTGGAGTTCAGTCAACAAAACTTTAACAAGCTTCGTCTGGAAGCAGGGCATATATTTTGTCTTTGACACCCTCCTCCTAGTGATCTTCATTTTTAGTAGTAAATTCAAAAATATCTTAATCTGATTCACAGTCTGTCAAGGAGAAAAATATCTGAGGCTGAGCTGTGCTCCAGCTCTGATTGAGAAGGTGTAAGAGCTCTTGGGCACTTAAATCTTTTTTAACTGTGCTTGAAAAGTGCTTGAAAGGCTCTGATGCCAGGAAAGTAGACTGTATACATAATGCATATCAATTCTTGTAGTGTTCATTGATATGGAACAAATTTAATCTTCCAGTGACCTTTCTTGTTTGCTGGCATTGCTAAGTGTGGAATCCCTCTAGAGTGAGTATGGGAAGCTTTGCACATAGAGTAGCATCTTCACTATCTATGCTGCTTGAAGTGCTGCTAATCCTACCTCTCTAGGCACGCAAAGGAAGCTAGAAAAAAAAAAGGCATTCCTATTAGTATGTCATGACATCGTGATGTTTTAAAGAAAGGCATAAGAGATAAAAAAATTGGAAGAGGATTTAGAATAAATTAGATGCTCTAAAGAAAGAACAAATATATTGAAATATTTTTCAGCATTTATAGGATCTTGAATCAACTCTCCAAAATGCCAGGTAAATAGAAATTAATATAGAGAATTTTAGTGATGCTTCTGCTTTGGGAATGTGTAAGTATAAAAATAAAAGAAGAAGAAAAGAAGAAAAAACCCTGATTTATGTGAGGGGAATTTAGAAGGATCATTTGTATAGTAACAGTTTAAAACCTGTAGGAGAAGGATAGATGTCATTGAGCTGAAAGATTGTGGCTTAGTCCACATAAATTAAAAAGAAGTGTTTGGATTTCACTTTTGTTTGGCTCTGTATGAGTATTGCTCTTGATCATTTCTAGAACCGTAACATTTTGAAATAACTGTTTTCATTTTTAATTGAAACAAAATTTTAATTAAGAAATTAAACATTATGTTTTGTCAAACGAAATACTACCTAAAAACTGCACAGGGGGAAAAGAAATCCCTGTGCTGGTTGCTATAGCAGCAGAATCAAAAGCAGCCACAACAGAATGATCTTTAACCTGAAGTAGAAATGCTTTTGCACCAAAGGAACTACATCCGTGCATATTGTTTTTGACTACATGGATTTCAAACCAGCATGGAAAATATCAATTCGCTTTTTCATAGATAGAAAATAGGTTTACTGCATCATTAAGCATCATATTATGGTTAAACCTTTTGAAAAAACACTTCAAAAGACTGTGGATTTGTGGCAGTCCAGTGCCTGTTGGACTGTTCATCTCCCAACTCAGCACATTCCCCAGATGTTCAGCCATGTCTCACAGTAGTGTTGGGTCCCATCTCTGGCAGACTGTACTGTATGATTCAGCGGGAACCCTTCTTCCACTCCTTCTCTTTGTGGCAGCACACTTCATGCTCACCCACGTCTGCAAAGCTGCACTCAGCTTATGTGTGTGGAAGCTCTCCTTTGCCCCAGGACATTGCTGTGATATAATTATATTGCTCATCATTAGTAAGAGGCACAACTTCAAAGTTAAAGCTGTGCTCAAGTGTTTTTCTGACCTGGTACAATACTAAGCATGAGGCAGACAAGTATTTAGTTTCAGATGCATGTTGAGTATTATTCGAAGGAAAAAGGGCTACATACTTCTGGGTCCTTTCCTGTCTACGGTACAAATTGTCATGTAAACTCTTCAAAGCATTAAAAGATGGAAAGGCAGTGGAGTTCCTGCAGTAGTGAATACCTTTCTTCTCAACCCATTGTTGACTTTAATTCTGCTGGGAAGCGGTAGCATTGAACATGATCAGATCAGATCTGGCCATATTACAGAGCTGTGGAAAGATGGTTGATTTGTGAGCAAATAAGGGTCAGTAGCAGTTCCACAGGAGACTGAGTATGTATGTAACCTCTTTTGGCTGCAACTGGTAAATTACTGAAAATTCATGTTGAATATTTGGTAGATTTTGTTGAATGCAGTAATGGAAATGAAGTCTTACTTCATGTAGTAAGTAACAAAATTTTTATTATCTGTTTATTGTAGGTTGGAAATCTCCCAAATGATTATATGATAACCCTTAAATATGTTCCGAAGATGGATAGTCTGGTATGTACAACCACTTCAAGTTAATCCCAATGAAATAGCCCACTGGAACCAGAGATGGCTCTAACATTTTGTACCTAGTCCTATGTCTTAGCAAGTTACAGTTAAATAATGCTTATTTCACTTTTCATATGCTTCCCAAGTATTTATTTAAAATAAATGTAGAGAGATTCCTGCAGTCCCTTAAAACCTTTTTAACTACAGGAATTCTAGGAAAGTGTTTCTTCATATTAAATTTTTAAACATTTTTTTTCTGGAAAAAGTCAGTCTTTCACCGTATTTCATCAGTATTATTTCATTGTGTCAATTGAAACATATTGTTTTTTTAAAGAAATAGGTTCTCTCTAATTGTACTTTGGAACATACATCCTCCTTGTTTCAGCCAGTGGAAGTGCCATTAGATCACAACAAATACTAAGTGGACAGTAAAGAGAGCCCCAAGTTCAGCAAATGGTAGCATCAGTAACTAAACAAACAACAGGATTTCAAATATGCTTTGTGTCATTCTTTCTATATAACCCTGTATTTAATACATAGTGATGCATTCAAATAAGCATTATCTATACACTTTAAAATTCTATCATGCTTTTTGTTAAAAGTTGTATTATTTTATTGCTTAATCTACTAAATATTTTTTGGTTTTCCTTGATTTAGCAAAAATAATTTTGGAATGATGTATTGAAAATGCTCTCTTGGTTGTTGCATATATTGCAATAAAAGGGAGAAAAGGAAACAAGGTAAAAGTACAAATTATGCTGAATGCTATATTGTTTTGCATCAAGGAAAAAAGTAGGAAAATTATGATTTTGTCAGTTAAGCTAAACAATACTCATAAAGAAGGAGTCATTGTACACATATATCAGTAGCTGAAAATTATCTCCTAGGTGTAAGAAGCTGCTTTTGTGTCTGTAGAAAGTTTTCATTATAAAAATCAAAATTGTATGTGATACACATATAAAAATATATCCTACCCTACAACAATGTGGCAAATCTAGCAAATTCCCTATTGATACTGGAAAATGATGCCAGAAAGAACATTAAGTCCTTAATAATAAGAAGATGGGAGGAGGAAAAGGAGGCTGTGGGATAGTGAAGGGCTGTGGGGTTTTATGTCAGATGCTATTTCCCCAGCTTCCAGGATGAGCCCCATTAGCTGTGGGGCTGGATTGAGGCTGTTCCCTCCACCGCATTCCTGGGGGTGTTGGCAGATGAAGAAGGCCAGGGAGCCTGCTTGAGCAATGAGTCCTGGTTGTTCTCACTCTTGCCTCTCTCTGTGGTTCAGTTTTGACTGCCAGTACACAGATTCTTTTCCGTAGTTTCAGTGCCAAGATCAAGATGTCATCTTGATGCATCACATCCAGAAATTTAGATCCAGTTTACATTTACAACAAGCAGCCAAGAAATAAAAAGGAAGAAGAGAAGTTCAGAGCTAAGATTTCCATGTTCCCTTTGTACACCACTTTCAGTCATGGTAATGGAAGGTGCAGCTCCTGGCCACATGCCTTCACAGGAGGAAGTATTCAGCAGTATTCGGATCCCACTTTGCCAAATTCTTCTCTGGGAATTTCAGGTTGTGTTATGCATACCACAGTAAGGCTGGATGAATAAGCAGGCTTTGCTCTGGGTTCTGCAAGGTCCCTGCAAGCTGGGGAACCTATGGCTTTGCCTCAAGTATATGCCCTATGCTCAACTCTGAAGGGATTGAAATGGTGCTCTGCAATTTTTTTCAATAGATTTCAATCTTTGGTGCGTGCATGAAATGGGAAGTGTACCCAAGGTAGCAAGTCCCAAATGTAGATGAGTAAAGGTAGGAAGGCAGGGTGGTCGCAAAGCAGATGGGAAGCCAGTGTAGTGCATGTAACAGGAACAGACTGACCCATCCATTAAACAGAAGGGTTGTTGCATTATGCACTAGCTCAAGGCAGCTGAGTGGCTTTAAAAGTAGTCGTGTATAAGAGTGAGCTGTGTAGTCAAACCTGAAGGTTAAAAGGCAAAGATGACAGCAAAGGGCTGAATTCAGAAGAGGAGAAATTCAAACTTTTGCATAGGCGTAGAAAGTAAAAGCCAAATGAGGGCTAGCTGGAAGTACAAGGGAAATCAGTTTTGCAGTCACCCTAAAATGTAAATCTTGGTCAAAGTTTAGGCAAAATATCAGTTAAACCTCTATTTCTCCTTGCGATCAATGTCACATTTTTCAATATGAGCGGTTTCATCCCTGTGTTTGGTAGGTATTGACATAGCAAGTGATTGCACAGCTTGACATTGCTGAAAAGAGAACATGGAGCTTTTGTGAAATGCAGCTTTGTAGGTCAGAACAGTTCGGTTAGAGGAGACTCCCACACACATGCTAAACCGTGGGAGCAACAAAATAGACTCCCTGCTGGAATTGCCAAATGCTCACTAGGAGAAGCAGCAAGCTTATGCTAGTCCCTGCCAGAGGAGAATGTTCACCCACAAAACCTCAAAGGAAAAGGTTTTCCAGGTCTCCAGTTCAGGGAAGCATGGTAGTTCTCTGTCAGTGTTCCTACACCAAGCAGAGGAAAGAAAATGCATTGTCTGTTTCGTGAGGGTGGTGGGACATGGCACAACATACAATGCTTGAACAGAGTATGTTTCAACAAGCTTTCTCTGATTTATTTCCTTCTGCCTTCTCCCTTACCTTGTCAGCAGACTCAGGCCAAATCCTATCCATTTAACTTTCTTTTTCTTTCTTTTTTAAGTCATTGCTGAAATAATTACAAAAGCTGATATCTCTGACTTGCCACAAGTTATCATTGTCTGAGAGAGTTGTACACAGAAGTGGAAATTCAGGTGGAGCTGAACAATGTATTTACATTTGGTTCTCTAAGCCTGGAAGCCTAATAGTCTGATTAGTGTTCAAAAATGTGAAGTGTGTTCTTTCTTGTCAGAAACATTCACACATCAAAGCAGAACAACACCTGTGGATTTTTTTTTTTTAATAAAGAATCTGTATGCAGGTCTATTGAAGAAATCTAGTAAAATGAGATTAAGCCTAGAGGTGTGTACACTGCCAAACATTTGCTGTGTGTTGCAGAAAGTGGATTCAGTGGGTGTTGCCTATCCACTGGGCAGCAACTGGAAATTGGTTTAGTGATACGGAGAGAACTTAGGGTTTGTTGGGCCAAGATCTTTGTATCTGGAAGGATTTAATGAGACATTTTCAGTATTGGTAAAAAGAACTTCATATATGGAATAAATTCTCATAACATTTCCCATTAAAAATTTAGCTTTTATTGGGAAAGTATTTCCAGGTACAAATTGCAGTCTGACTAATCATTACCTGTATTTTTGCTGAGCACACTGAGTTGGGGATTTTCCTGGGCTGGATGACCTTTTTATCTATTCCACTGCTGTTATGTATATCGAATTAAAATAAGTTAATGACTCCCTCTAAGACAGCAAAGTGAATTACTGAGTTTCAGTCATGTGAACAGCTGTACAAACTTCGTCTGCAAACTAATTGCATAGGTGTTGGTGTGCAGTGACAGGCTGTGCAGAACAAGAAGAAGAAAGGCTTTTAGATCTAGAAACTGTTCCCAGTAATGGTATTTAATGAAAAAGCTGAAGAGAAGGAATTAACTCAGGTAACTAGTTCAAAGGTGGATGAATGCACACAGGGTTTCCATGCAAAATGTTTATGGAAACCTTCCTGGTAAGAAATTTAAATCAAGGATCTTTGGGGTTAACTGAGTCACGTAAGGTAACAATAATAAATGAAAATTGGTATTTAAAGAATTGTTAAAGCAGCAGGAGTTGAGAAGAAAGTAAATAGGTTAATGAAAGCACGGACTCATGGGTTCATAGTAGCATGTTCCAAGGCTCAAACTCTCAACACACTGACACTTGGCATTCATTGAGAATTGAATGAAGGGATGGCATTTAACAGACAACCATGAATATGTCAGTATCAGTGAGATTAGAAGTATAACTAAAAGGACCCAAGAGAAAATTTGCCACAGTAAAGAAGAAGAATTGTTTTTATATTTTTGAGATAGTTTAAATTGGAAAGAACAGTCTAATTTACTTTTACACATTGAGATGTTTAACCAGTTTTTACATATGTCTCATATTTAATTTACATCTCTGTCTCTTTTTATCCCCTGACAGCCTAATCACTGTTGGTTGCATTTGATGGTGCCTGAATTTTCAAGGAGTCTACATAATCTTCTCCAGAAATTCTCAGATATTTCAGATATGTCAGATGTTTTAAGCAACTATTTAATCATCAATAATCTCAGAAGGATAGTTAATGATCTTATGGCATGCCTTGCTTTTGATAAAAACAAGGTAATCTTATACAGAGTTTCAGCTTTCATACTGAATATTTATTTTTTACTTTCTGTTGGGCAATATTCAATAACAGTTTAGAAACATCCAAGGCTTTATTAGATTTGTTTTCATTTCTATTCCTGTGCGTCTAAAATCCTACTTTGTTTAGAAATGCACTGAGTACACTGAGCTAACATTGGCTAATTGTTGTCTCCTGTTTCAAAGAAAAATGGCTTACAGTATAGACAATGACCTGTATACAGTGGTTTAAATAGTCAGAAATGCAGCAATCTTCTCTAAGATAATTAATTCATTCTAGTTTTTTTGAAACTAGCAGAAATCTTCCTTCTGTGTCCATCTTAAATTATATGTTTTGCTAGTGATCTTAATGTAAATTTAAAGCTGATGTGGTTGAAGTTATTAATATACTCCTAGTATGTATCACAGTGTGTGAAGCTCTGAAAGCTTCTCCATGGTTTAGTGGACGTTTTTATACAGTCACAGCAAAGACCAGAGGATATCAGTCCTTTTCCATGTGTTTCTAGATTCTGACAGCAGCTGAAAATATTCCAAGAATCTCACTCAAGAGATATCTGATTCTCTCTGCAGGCAGGGAAGGGGGAAAGAATTTAATGTACTAGTCCCTTATCCAGATCTGACCAGACCACAAGTAATTAAAAATAAGTTCTGTAGTTGAAGGTTTTGTCCCACTGAGTAAAACAGGTAAAATCCACCACCTTCTTTAGAGCAAGTGTTTAAGCTTCCATATACAGTTATTTTTGTCAGCTAAGTCCTTAGTTGTTGTAATTGCACCTTTTCAACACCCAGAATGAGTCAAATGAACTAAAACACTCAGGTACCTTTAGAGTGGAATAACCTAGTAAGGTTGTCATGTATTTGGATTACATTGCTGTTAGTATTTAGGCATTTCCTACTTTTCCCTTTCAAACTGAATTATCTCCAATCTTCAGTGTATATATACTTTTTTTCTTTTCTATTTTTGTCCTGATGATTCAAGGCACTCAGCTGGGATGTGGCTGAGGAAGAGGAACTTTATTTTGTAGAATGGAAAAGTAAATATCCTGTAATTCAGCAAAACAACTAGCTATTGATTTCCTTAGAGAATAATGATCTTAAGTCTAGTACTTTCAGCATCAAACATAAAATAACTTTGGCGCCAAAACCAGGAGGTTTTCCTTGGGACATACTTGGACCATGTTCTTACCACTGTCCTCCTTCTTGGTAGTACAGAGTAACCCCAGGCCAAATTTTACTTGCTGCCATAAAAAAAAAAATAAATAAAAGAAGAAAACCGTCAGTCATTTTAACATGGATCTCAATCATGTTGTTTAGTCTGGCATAACAAACTTGTCTGTTAGACCTCAGAGTGATTTGGCTTCTTTGTTTATAGTCACTCTTATTTTTAGGTACATTATCAGGGATCTCAGCCTGTTTCTGTGCAGTGGTGTATCCCAGCTATTGTATTCTGTTCCCCATTCTCTTAATGAGAATACCAGTGATTGTTTTGTGTTCATGTGTTCAGATGAAAAGGATCATGCAAAATTTTGCAAAGTAATGTGAAATCAAGGGGTTTTTTTTTTAATGAGGGGAATTTTAAAAAGTCTCTTGGTTTTCAGTATAGGATGGGAGACAGTCTTTCATTCCTTAGCAATTTTGCAACACTGTATTAATAATTCATTTCTATTTGCAAATCTAATTTGAAATCCTCAGATCAGAAGGCTTGTATGTTTTATGAAGATTATATACAGCCAGTCTGGTTATCTGCAGGTTAAAAATTTAAACTATTTTGTATCATCTTTGGATATTTTTATCATTTGTTGAGATGTTGAAATGAGCATCTCCCTTGACCTCCTTTGAAGCTGAATTCTATGTTTTACTGTAGGATTTTGTAAAAGAAAATGGTCACCTTTATGAAGAAGGTCACTTCATTCCTGAGGATTTTTTTAGGCACTTTAATAATACCATTGAGGTCTACAAAGAGTCTGCAGACAGATTGGATAAGAATGACTGCATTCTGCCTTCAACAGTAGAAACACCAATGAATGGTAAGAGGAGTCTCCTTTTGGGGAGCAGAGTCTGAGTAGGTGTAAATGTGTGGTTTTCCTTGGATTTCATAGATGCTGAGGATTGGATACCATGTCTCCATGTCACCTTTTTACTGTAAATTAAAGTAACTACTGACACTGAAGGTAGTATTTCTGTTTGAAGTCAAGATTTAGTGCCATCATTCCTAGATACATCATTTCTCAGTATAATCAAAATAACCTCACATTATGCTGCTCTGTTTCTATTCATCCGAAATATATCTTGGACTGTCTTTTTACATTGTTCTTCTTATCTTCTCTTAATGCTCTATTTAGTTTTATAAGGCAGTAAAAGAGCCTACGATTGTACAACTGAAGGGAGAGGAAGTTAGGACAAGCTGTAAATCACAGCAGTCTCAAGTCACCTTCAATTTCATCCCATATTTCCTGAACAGGGCAATGTTTACTTCATTTAAAAAATTTAACAAGCTCAGGTCAGGCTCCTGCAGCTCTTTCTTATCCTTCCAGTAAATGGAGGGTTTGTGTTACCTTTTCTTTTACTCTCTCTAGTGACAGATATTAGCTTTTTAATTAGGATAATGTGTCCAGTTGTACAGTTACATCAGTCATAACTACTAGCAGATCAGTGTCATAACCTAAGGACTTGTTAGCAGCAACTGCTTTTCCAAATTAGCTATTCAGCAGCAGCTCAGCATGTAGACATTTCTGCCTCTTAATAAAACTGCCTTTTTTGGCTTAGTCCCCTTTATAAACAGCCCTACAGCCAGCTTTTCAAACAGCCCTATAGCCAACTCAGAGTAGGCCTATAGGCCATCATCTTATGTAGAAGGAACTGTATTTTAAGTTTTATAATGCTGACACATTCATTTTCTATTTAGATTCCAGAGTCGCTGTCACAAAAACATTTTTGTTTCCTCCTGTTGCTGCCAGCTCTCTTAGGAATGACAGCATTGGCAGTAGCACTAGCAGTAACAGTAAGTACAAGTGATTGAATTTATGTGTCTCCATTTTGTTCTGGTAGCTGGTTGTTATGAGAGCTCAGAGGAAAAGAATGTCATTAATTGTGCAAATTAATGGGAAGTTACATGTTCCTGATGGTGTACCATGTG
>VZTN01024957.1:0-15341 GCA_013400515.1 Erpornis zantholeuca | reverse complement strand
AAAGAAAAAAAAAAGATAAAAATTAAAAAGTCACACAGATGTAGCAAGTGTGGTCCTAAGTAGTTCATATGATTTTTTGTTGAGTATTCTAGATGGTAAAAAGGATGAATAGTTCTCACAGAAATAACTTTGAGGACTCATTTGAAACTTTGAAGGGTTTATATGGGGTGTCATAATGGAATCTGAATTTCCAAAAATATGAAAAGGAGCTGAATTTGTGACCTGCCCCCCCCTTAATCTAATCTTGAAAATTCTTACCATAAATATTGTAGCTGCAAATGGTGTAGAATTCTTCTTGGTGTAGAATTTCCTGATATGTTTTGTCTTTCAGTTAATATCATGATCTTAAAATATTTTTGAAAGAATGGGAGATGCATAACAGAACTTTGCTATGAACATTGAATTGATCTGCAAGATATTGAAATCCTTCATTATAAAAATTTCTGGTGCCCGAAGAGTAATATTGTCATCATAATTAATCATCTTAATTTACAATTAAATGGATTGGACCCAATATTTTGAAGATTATACTGATATATAAGAAGGAGTTTGTTGTTTGTCTTTTGCTGTTTCTCTGGTGACCCTCAGAAGGTGATTTCATTAGGTTTTCTGGACTTGGCATAGCTCTGAAAGTTTCAGAGGAGGAGCACATGCTTCTACTGCTCAGGAGAATAAAGAAAAGATGAGAAAATTCGTTATCTACATAAATAGATAATGTTTTAGAAACACAGAATGTTAAAAAATATTAAATGTTACAGTGTTACTTCAGACTGTAATTTTTCTTTGAGTTTTTTTTGCTGAACATTCAGAAATTCAGTTGTGTTCAATGCTCTAATGTTTGAATTAAGTAAGGATCCTCCTCCTTTATTTCTTTCCGTGTAAGAATATATGCGGAATGATTACAGTTAAATTAAAGTTAAATTAAATTTGGAGTTGATTTTATATACCTTTTTCCTATCGCTGCATTGCTGTTTCTGTTTAATTCATGCAGCATTAACTCTTTTGTTACATTAGTGTATCAACTTTCCCACCTAAACTGACTGACTGAATGATGGTGGATTCCATTTCCTTTGGATTCTTGCTTGTAGCAGGATGGCAAAAGGATACTGATCATCTATACATGAAGTGGTTACGAAGTATTTTGCCGAAAGTTTCTAGGGACAAGAAAAATAAACTTGTTTTGTCTTAGTTTTATTCATTCTTTAGCTAACACAAGAGTTATTTCCTCTCTGTATCAATTGCAAAAGTCTTCTGGTTTGTTTATTTGTTGGGGGTTGTGTTTCTGTTTTATTTTGTTTTGTTTGTTTTGGAGGATGTGTCCCCTTTCCCTTTTAAGGTACTTCTTGTTTTTGTAATATGAAATACTTGTCCTTTATCTCAGGTCTTGCAATCAGTGTAATTCCAGTTGAGCCCAGATTCTTCTGTTGAAAATTCTGACAAAAATGTTTTCTCTAGTGAAATTAAAATTTAGAATTCTGTAAGTATAGAGTTTTTATTTACAGTATAAGGTTGTTTTTTCAACAGCAGGTAGTTGTATTGAGGGATAAACTGAAGGATATGGCAGACACTAGAATTCTAGAAAATTGAGTTCTTTACTTATGTTAAGGCATGTTAACCATAGGAATATAATAGTAAGCATGCTAATACAAAAGAGTATTTTGCCACATATTTTTTGGATAGAATCATAGGCTTGGTTTGGAAGAGACCTTAAAGATCATCTAGTTCCAATACCCCTCCCCCATGAGCAGGGAATACCTTTCACTAGATCAGGTTGCTCAGGGTCACATCCACCCTGGCCTTGAACACTTCCAGGGATGGGGCATCCATAACTTCTCTGGAAAACCTGTTCTAGTGCCTCAGCACCCTCTGAATAAAGAATTTCTTCCTAATATCTAGTCTACATGTTTGTTTTTTTAGTTTTAAAATGTTCCTCCTTGTTCTGTAATTACCTGCTTGTGTAAAAAGTGTGTCTCCCTCTTTTTTAAAAGCTCCCTTCAAGTACTGGGAGGCTGCTGTGAGGTTTCTGTGGAGCCTTCTCTGTTTCAGGCCGAAGAATCCCAGCCCTCTCAGAATATCTTCATAGGAGAGGTGCTCCAGTCTTTTGATCATCTTCGTGGCCCCCTCTGGGCCTGCTCGAACAGGTCCATGTCTTACTTGTGTTGAAGAGAGCTAGATTCAGTCACCTCTTGTCACTGGTCTTCATCTGGACGTAGAGTCATTGACTACAACTCTCTGGCTGTGTCCATCCATCCAGTTCATTTTCCCTCCAATAATCCACCGTTCAAACCTATGTCTCTACAATTTGGTGGAAACTAGGATGTTGTGTGGGACTGTGTCAAATGCCTTACAGAAGTCTAATTAGATGACGCTGGTTGGTCTTAACCTTGTCAGCTGTTGCTCCATCATAGAAGGCCACCAGATTGGTCATGCGTGATTTGCCCTTAGTTAAAGCTCTGCTGTCTGTCTCTGATCACCTCCTTGTATTGTATGTACTTTAAGATTGCTTCCATGATCTTCCTAGACACAGAGGTGAGGCTTTTTCTTCTGTGGTTCCCCAGATCTTCCTTTCTCCGTTTTTTTAAAAAATGGGACTGATGTTTCTGTTTTTCCTGTCAACAGGGTTTTTGTATGACTGCCATGGCTTTTCAGATATGATGGAGAGTGGCATGGCAGCATCGTCTCATCAGGTCCCATAGCCTTGCGGCTATTCAATTCCATCAAGTGGTCCCAAACCTACTCTTCTCTTATAGTGGAAATATAGGGAAATGACCGTCTCCTAGTGTTTCCCATGTTTTGTTTTATTCTTTTTTTCAACTGCCTCATTCATTTTCCTTTTGTTACTGCTTTGTGGTCTCCAAAATGATGTGCAGGACTTCTGGGGAAAGTGGTGGGTGGAGGTAGGGAGGAGGAGCTGCTTGTTTGGTAATTTTTGACTTGGACTGCACTTCAGTGTTGTAGCTTAAAATTTTCCAGCTCTCTCATTTTATGGAAATGTGAAGTCTCACTTCTTTCTGTTTGAAGATGGTATCTAGTGAAGTGCACTGCCTACTCCATTTTTCAGGCAGGCAAACAGTCCACTCTTCACAAAAGCTTTACAGAATAATTTAGCTGTGCATGAGTCACCCATGCTGGGAAATTTAGGCATCAGAAGCACTTCCACAGCTGCACAAATCATGGATTGTGCAATCAACTTGTAAAAAATAAAGTGATGACTAGCACTAAATATTTTTAGAAGTGTTTTGCTTACATGTATGCACTTCTATGTGATATAGATAATTAAGTTTCAGATAAAATACTAGCTTTCTGAAACACCTGTCACATGTTCTTGGATGTTGCTGTTGGCAACTGTTGTAATTTTTTTAAAAGCTATGTCCATTTGGTATACCTGTACAATTCTAAGTGTTACAAATAGCTGCTGGTATAAATAATTCATCAGATTTTCTTACTTTCAGATTATTACTTTAGACGAGTATCCTTGTATAAGTATCTGTACTGAGGATCATCCTGAAACCATCTAAATTGAGGCTAATTAATGTGCTATTTGATAGACAGGTTGACAACTAAGTAACACATCAAGTATATATATTTACAATTTGCTTGAGATTCACATTGACTCTAGGGCTGAGTTCTGGGTTTGTTTTCATATCCAGAAGCTGATCCATGAATCTGGATCAATACATAAAAATTAGCTGCATTCTGCCCAGAAGTTTAATTTGTCGTGGATTGCCATATGAGATGCAATAGCACATGGGAGAGTAAAGATGCTTCATTTAAATATGAAGTGGGCTTTTCAAGTAGTAGATACAATGCTCATTTCTTTGAGCACAAATTTGAATCTCGTTTTTCCTAATTTTGTTCTCTGGTTGTAATTTAACACATGGTGTAGGTCAGCATGAAACTGCACTGTTGCCAAAGGATGTCTAATGTATGATTTGCTACTTCCCCTTCCCCTGTGCCAACACAGCTTTTGAGCAGTCAAATGGTGAAACAAATGTAGTTGATTTAGCTGACTGAAACAATATTTGGGTTCATTTTGGGCTGGACCAGTTTTAGGCTCTGTTCACTGATCACTGATATTAATGCTAGCTGAAAAGAGGGAATTTAATGTGGCCATGTAAATAAGTGATCAGAGTAATGATCAAAGGCTAACATTATGAAAACTTTTGGCTTGATCAAGGAGGTTGGTAAAAGTGCTAACTAATGTAAGTTAAGGTGTGAAGTGCTTGGTCTCTGTAGCCATGTAGTTACCTGTGTGGTCTGTATGTGTATTCCTCTTGCTGTGTTTCATGTCGTAATTCTTCATCTGTGGACAGATCAGAGGAAGTACTTAGTCTTAATTCTCCTTGTCTCCTATTTAAAGGAAACCAACCAAAAAAAACCGTGCAAAAAAACCCTCAACAAAACCACCTACAAAAATCCCTTGTGTTCGTTTTGTTTAGTTGTCTGGCATAGTGTGTCAGTTCCCCTCCGACCCCTCCCTCACTTTTTCATGTGGGCATAACTGAGAAGTGGTAAGATGTTTCTAGATGTGCTAGGTAATTGTGTCTTAAAGGAGTAAGTTGATAATATAAAATAATATGATGTCCCGTAAAATTGATTTAAGACTCATAAGCTACATCCTTTATGGACTGTAAAGGGCGAGGATGAAGCAGGGCAGTAAGTAAGATTACAACTGTGGACTTCAGGAGAACTAACTTTTGCCTGTTCAGGGATCTTCTTGAAAGAATCCCATGGGAACAATTGTCCAAGAGAGCTGGTTGATATTCAAGCATGACTTCCTCAAGGCTCAAGAACAATGAGCAAGAAATTGGACAAAGGGGGTAGGAGACCTGCATGAATGAGTAAAAAACTCCTGTAATTTTTCAAGTGTAATCAGGAAATACACAGGAAATGGAAGCAGGGTCAGACTGCTTGGCATCAGTATAGAGAACTTGTCAAAGTAGAAATAAGACAGGAAGGGTCAAGACTGATCTGGAATTAAATCTTGATTAAGGATGTCAAGGACAACAAGAAGGGCTTCTTTAAATACATTACAAGAGAAAAACCTGGGATAGTGAGGGCCTGTTATTAAATGGAAGGGGACACTGGTGACAGAGGATGCAAAGAAAGTGGAGACATTGAATGCATTCTTTGCATTGGTCTTCCTTGACAAGACCAGCTCTCTGGAATATCTGACTCAGGGGACCAGGGTAAAGGAATATTGGAAGGAAGACTTTCCCTCAGTCAAGGAGGGTTGGGTTAGAGAACACCCAGGTAAACTAGACATCCACAAGTCCATAGGGTTGTAACAACAAGTGCTGAGGGAGCTGGTGGACACCATAATGAGGCTGCTCATGAGAGATCAGTGCAGTCAGGAGAAGTACCTGAGGACTGGAGGAAAGCAAGTGTGACCCTGGTCTTCAGAAATGGCAAAAAGGAGAACCCAGAGAGCTACTGGCCGGTCAGCCTCGTCTCAATCCCTGGAAAGATGATGGAGTCTCATTCTGGAGACCACCTCTATCAGTGTGGGTGACAAGAAGGTGATCAGGAGCGTGGATTCACTAAGGGCAAATCATCCTTGACCAACCTGATTGCCTTTTATGATGAAAACAACTACCTGGAGGGATGAGGGGAGAGCAATGGATATTGTTTAACCTCAACTTCAGCAAGGCTTTCAGCTTTGTCTCTCACAGCATCCTTGTAGGCAAACTCAGGAAGTGTGGTCTGGATGAGTGGACAGTGAGATGGATTGAGAACTGGCTGATCCCTCGGAGTCGCTATCAGTGACACGGGGTCTGGTTGGAGGCCTGACACTTGTGGTGAATACTGGGCCCAGAATTGTTTAACNGGTGGACAGCAAGCTGTCCATGAGCCAGCAATGTGCCCATGGGGGTGAGAAGGCAGTGGTGTCCTGGGCTGCATTAGGAAGGGCATTGCCAGGAGATCAAGGGAGGTGATCCTTCCTTCTGCTCAGCCCTGGTGAGGCCACATCTGGAGTGCTGTGTCCAGCTCTGGGCTCCTCAGGACAAGAGAGACATGGAGCTCCTGGAGCAGGTCCAGCAAGGGCAGTAATGATGGTTAAGGGACTGGAGCATCACTCTTACACAAGGAAAGGTTGAGGGAGCTGGGCATGTTTGGCCTGGAGAAGAGACAGCTGAGAGCAGTCCTCATCAGTGTCTGTAAGTATCTGCAGGGAGAGTGTCAGAGGATGGATTCAGGCTTTTCTTGGTGTTGCCAAGCAATAGGACAAGAGGCAATGGGCAGAAACTGATGCACAGGAAGTTCCACCTGAAGAGGAAGAACTTCTGTACTGTGCAGGTGACCGAGCACTGGAACAGATTGCCCAGAGAGGCTGTGGAGTCTCCCTCACTGGAGATACTCAAGAACTATCTGGACACAACTCTGTGCCCTGTGCTCCGAGATGACCCTGCTTGAGCAGGGAGTGTTGGACCACATGACCAACTGTGGTGGTCCCTTCCAGCCTGACCCATTCTGTGATTCTGTGATAAAGGCATTGGATGCAGAAATAATTTGCATAACTTCTTAGAGACCCTCTTGGCCAACTGTTGACTTTTTTTAATTTCTGAAAGTTTTAGAATGGCATAATGAGAACAGAGCAGGAAGTTTTGACTGAAGTTTTCTCTTGATTAGTCAGAATTCCTAATGTAAAAAGTCTGAGTGTTCATTTGAATGTAAAAGCTAATAAATCTTAATTGAGTGATTTTTTTCTGGTCTAGGGTAGAATTTTAGATAGATTCATTTGTGTGAATTGCATCATCTCTTTTTAGCTTCCTTTTAAGACACATCTGCATGCTAAAAATCTGGCAGTTGGAAGTGCTCATGTATTGTGTAGGTTCATGTATTTCAGGAAGATTTATTGAGGTGGATAGCTGAGTCTCGTTGCCGTAATAATAACAATAAACTCTCATTTTTTAAACTGAAGCATGCGTTTATATCAACACCAAACAGAAATTTTGCATGGAATGGAAGAAAAGTTTCATTGGTGTTATCTTGCTTTGGATGTGTAGTAATTATGTCTATTGAAAATGATAATTAATTTTCTCTGGGACAGTTTTCAAGAAGTAGTTGACTTTCTGTATCTAGTCATTATTCCCTTTTATTATTGGGGTAGAGGAAAATCAATGTTTGACTCTTTGAGCTGTCTCATTTCTTGGTGAATTATCATGTTTATTTTCCAGTACAGGAATAAAATGTTTAATAAATTTTTCTTCTTTGGTTTGATTTGTTAGGATTCTTTGTAGTGTTTATGCTGTGATGCAAATGTGACAGACCATTTTAGAAAAATTAATTGTTTAATGTTTATGTCTGATACAAGACATCTAAAATTCATAATGCTCAGTTTCATAAATATGCACATTTTTAATTGAATTAATTATTCCGAAGTGTTTTTAACTCCAGGATAGATATCATAGTACTTTAAAGTTTTTTCTTTAAGTTTCTGTTAATATTGACAAATCATCAAGTGAAGGGGTTTTTTTATTGTCTGGTAACTTTATTCTATAGAAAAAAATTGATGTGTGTCTAGTAAATAATTTTATGAGATAGTTATAATATTCATTGGGAATTTAAACTTTAGAATGTGTATGTGGAATTTTTTCACTTTTTGAACTTCTGAAAGAAGCCTGTCAGTTGTCTACCTTCTCAGTTCTATCTAAGAGGCTGGAAGAAGGAAGCCTGGTTTTATTTGTTTATTGTAAAGTGTACCAGGTTTAGATGAGTCCTGTGAGAGAATAGCAGACTGAAGATTTTATGCCATCTATAGCACTTTTTTCCTCAGCACAGTGAGCTTTAATTTAGGATTTGTTCTTCAGCGGGCTAGCTGTGACTGCAGGTTGTAGTCACAATGTAATTCCATTAAAGGAAATGGAGATTTACACAGGGCTGTGAAAGTTTTCAGTTTTAAATTGTAACACTAACAGGTTAGTCACTAGCTTCTCTTGATTTAAACTCCCGTTGTGAAGTATTGGTTTTGTGTTAAGCAGCACTTTTAAACCAGACTTGATTATGAAATGTGTGTTGTATTTTAGATGTGCAGACACAACACATACTCAAGTCTAATCCAGGGTACCCTGTTCTAGATCCAAGAGTGGCAGATGTAGCTAAGAGGTTCCTGCTCTTCTTTGTAGAGGGGTACTGTTTCTTGTCTTTCTCCATGTACATGTACATGTTTCTCCATGTGTGGTATGTGCATTCTGTTAAACACATAATTTTACAAATCTGCTTCAGTGTGTGGCCAGAGCTAAAGGGGTGCGTACCTTCAGTGAGACCCAAGGAAGGGTGGAGCCTTATAAAAATGGGAGCAAGTGGGATCATAACACGTAGCCACTGTCTTTTTTTTTTTACAGACTAGTTGCACAGGATTTGCAAACATTATTTTGCTTGCAGCTTTGTTATTGAAGGAAGGGGATCTCTCGTAAGAAGCTGTATACAAATGACTAAGAAAATATTTTAAATGAGACTACAGAATAATAGCAGCTGTTTCTGATGGCTAGGTTATTAAATGCTGCCTTTCAAATTTATCTTATAAACTTGGGTTTGTACTAATTTTGATTGTCCTTTTTGTTTTTCTCATTTGGGGGGAGTTCGCTGACGACTCTGAAAATTTGTGTTGTATCACTTTCTTTTAGTATCTTTGTTAGTAATTTGATGGAGGCACCTAAACAACACCTCAGGTATTTATAAGTGTAGTTAGTTGGGATCCTGGAAGGCAAAGATAATACAGGCAGCCTGAAAAGGCATTGAGGGGAAAAAAGCCTGCTAAGTGCTTCAGCACCCCACAGCCAAGGATCAATTATTAGACATCTAGCAACCTGCTGAGTGCTTTCCTGGTCACCTCCAGGGAGCTGGAGGGAAGCCAGGCTCAGGCAAAGATCCCAGATTGCTAGAGAATTCCTGGTGAGGTGGCAGGTCTGAGGATGTTCTGAGAAGTCAGTTTGGTGAGTCAGAGACCAAATCAGTGGGGTACATGGGATACAAGTGTGGGCCAGGTTTGAATATATCATGTGACATAGGTTCAAAGGCACCATAAGGACCATCTGGGTATGATGTTTCTGTTTTTCCAGTCACCTGGAACTTCGCTTGGTTGCCTTGACTTTTCAAATGTTATGGAGAAAGGCTGTGCAAATACATCAACCAGTTCCCTCGGGACTCTGGATGCATCTTATTAGGTGTCATGGGCTTAGGTATAGTCAGATTCCTCAGGTGATCATGAGTCTGATCTTCCCTTACAGTGGAAAGGACTTTGTTCCTCTAGTTTCTGTCTTGCAGTCCATCCATTCAAGAAGTGTGGGAAGAGGGGTTACAAGCCAAGACTGAGGCAAAAAAGTTGTTGAGTACCTTAGCCTTCTCCTCATCTGTTGTTTCCAGTTTACTAGCCTTGTTTAGTGGGTGTGCACACCTTCTTCGACCTTCCTTTTCTGGTTAATATACCTATAGATCTTGTTCTTGTTATTCTTTGCATCCCTTGCCAAGTTCAGCTCCAGCTTCACCATGACCTTCCTCATCCCATTCTATCGCAACTGGACTGCATCCCTTTAGTCTTCCCGGGATACCTGTCCTTGCTTCTGCCTGCATGTTTACGTCTTGCCCTTTAGTTTGACCAGCAGTCTCTTCTCATCTTTGCTGGACTCTTGCCTTCCTTGCCCGATTTCTTGTGCCTGGGGATCGTTAGCTCTTGTGCTCTGTGGAGGACATCCATACAGACCTGCCAGCTCTGTTGCTCTCCCTTGTCCTGAGGGTGCTTTCCCTGGGGTTCATATTGGCTAGCTCCAGAGGCCTAACTTCGCTGCTCACCTGACTCATAGCCCTCAGGACTGCAAACTCCACCAGAGTGTAATCACTGTAGCCCTGATAAAGGTCTGAGGCGTATTAGAGCTGTCTTGCATGCATCTTCACTGCAGTCTGGACCAAGATTAGAGAACTGCACTGTATTGGGGCAGGGGGCTATGGGGCCACCTCTGTGTTGAGTAAGGGGAAAGAGATAGAGACTACAGAGAAGGGTAGAAGAGTGGCAGCAGAACAGCCCTAATGATCTGGAGTAGTGGAGTGGTGGACAGGAGTGTTTTCTTTATCTGTGAGCTAGAGAGATGGAAATTGCAAACTGTGGTCAGTCCCAAGTCATAGAGAAATCTCTCTCCTAAAAAATTAGAGTGGGACAGTCTAATATATGAAGCATGCAGGAGGGAATTTCTTCTTCCTGTAATCCTCTTAATTCATGTTTCTATGAAGATACTATTTGCAGTCACTTTTGACCAGACTTGTTTGAGTGCTCTTTTAGGTCCATTACCTTGTCAGGGAGTAGACCAGGACACATCTGTGTGACAAACCATTTCTAAGAACTTAACCTCTCTTCCTCTGTTGTTACGTTTTCTGCCATGTGAGGTGATCCGTAGCCTCTTTTAGCTGCTGTGGACTGTGAATGATGGTGTGCAAATAGTATGCACCCTTTCAATGTTATTATAACTCAATTAAATCTGTGATATCACTGACTACTACCATAACAGGCCTCATAACAGGCATTTCATCTCTCCTGTAGACTTCTTGGACTTAACCCTCTTCCCAAAAGTCCTTCAGGAGCAGACATGAGACTGTAATTCGAGTAATGGCTACTCACACCACCAGTCTTCTGTTCTACTGCCCTTACTCCATTATATGTTCTTTAATACTCCCTGAAAAGGTGATGGGCCTAAGGAAGCTGCTCATCCACAGCAGACTACTCATGGCCACTCAAAAATTTTCTTATTCAAAGCCATCTAGGATCCATCCATGCTAGAAGTAGTCATCTCCTTGGTTGTCCTGTGAAGCCCTGGAAGATGGATGCCTGCTGCTGTAGCATGTTTTATATCAGAAAACGACATTTCTAGGATGTGTCATCTCTTCTCCACAAATACAGACTAAAAACTGATTTGTTGATGTGGTAGAGGAGAGGCTGCAATATGTGACTATTCCCAGGTGCTTGAATAACCTGTTCAGCTACAAAGTTTGAACAACGTTCCTTGAAGTTCCTTTTAGCCCTATCTTTTGATTTTTTTTTTTCAATTGCCCCTTTTTGTCTTTTTTTTTTTAGGTAAAAAAGGAGACATGTCAGTTTTAAAAACATACTATTTTCACAGACAGCCTTTACTTAGTAAGAAAAGATTAATCAGTCATTACCCTAATTTGCTTTCTGTTGGTGTATATACCATTGCAAGCAAAGGAGCAACTACCTTGAAACCTGCTTACTTGTTCTATAGTTCTGCCAAACTGCTTGTGATTAGAGAGCAGGCAGTTATGGTTTATCTGTGTAAAAATCTCTTACTCTCTACAAAAGTCTATGGTTCCTGGAGAGAAACTAAACCAGAGCAAATTCTTCCTCTTTTCCTCCCTTCTACTCCACTGCCAAAAAAGAGAAAGGTAAGGAGAAAAACAGCTAGGCTGTGGAGGTAAACCAATAAAGCAAAGAGCAAAATGGAAAATACGAGTTAGAGTGATGTGCTGTTCTGGGCAGGAGATAATGGCTGGATCACTGCTTGCCCTAATTATGGTATAATGTCCTAGTAGAGTAAGACCCCAGAAGTTCATAATCCAAATGATCAGAAGCTCATGGAAAGGATTATCAGGAAGGTTTATAATTATCCTCAGAATCTCTATAATGAACAGGGCTTCTGATGCTGTGCTTACATTGGGAGTCAAGTTCTGCTCACGTGTTTGCTCATTGTGATGTTTCTGCTCTTGGTCTTTCTTCCCATGGTGGGTGACTAGTGTTAGAGCTCTGCAGGGCATTGGGTGCTGTGACTTTGTTCTTCAAACACGATCTTCTCTACAGCTAATCCTCAATGATTATAATAACTAGTTTGCTCCCCTGGCAAAATTGGATTATAGCACAGAGATCAGGTTGTATTAAAGAAGTTAATCTATTTCTGTACACTATTTGTGTACACTGTACACAGAAGAAACTGTAGTGTTGGAAAACTTTATTGCTTCCTCTGATTTTCCTGTGATGTTCTCTGTGTGAAATTATTTGTCTTATTAATACAAGCCACCTCTCACTATTTCTGAGGGTTGTAATCTGAAAAATCATGTGAGTATTACTTGCATGCCTTGACATAAATTTTACATAAATCAGTGTTTTTCTATAAAAATATATTTTACAGTATAAGGACAATACTTACTCTTCCTCAAAAATATTTATCAGTGTTACCATTAGGGTGAAGTGCTGGAGATGTAGGGATTTTAGTTATTGGCTCTATACAAAATGAAGTACAGGCAATGCATTCACCATTGTCCCATTCATTTTTCAGTCCAGTCCTGACAGAACGTCTGTCATGAGCAAGACTGTACTGTAATTTCATACTTTGTTCAATCTTTGAATGTTTCCAATATTTAATATTACCAATGTACATGCCAATATTTATAATAAAATTGGAGTCAAGGTACTGAAATTCTTTCAGTCTAAAAAAATAGAATTTTTTATCAGATGGTGTGTATTTTATTACTTTAGTTTGGATTACGACTTTTTACCCTGTAACTTATTCAGAACCTTTTTTATTTGGCCAAGCAATGACTTGGGACCCAATAACTTCCTGCCTCTGCATGAGTGATAAATCAGCATAGTGCAGAAGCTGCAGTATTGCTAGTTTTTGTAATTTTTCCACAGATTGAGCAATTTGGTGTACTAATGGTTTGCACATCCATGGCAGCAGCTAAGATTTTTGATTGAGGACCTCAGCTTCCTTTAATATAGTACGTTTCTCACTGCCTTGGTTACAGAAAAGTTGGAAAATATGCCTGAATGTGTTCAAAATACATAGTGTCAAGCGACAGACACACGTAATTCATTTTTTTAAAAAAACTAATGAGTTGTGGAGACAGAACAATGACCTTTGAACACTTGTGGCTGCCAGTGCTGGCGTGTAGGCGTTTTAACCTTTCTGCTGGCTTTCACATGCATGCCATTTCTACTGAGTTAGAGATATATGTGGTTTTGGCAACAAAAGCTTTTCCACTGTGATTAGCTTCTCTTTTGGTCTGATTTAAGCTTCCTTGTGTTCCTTTATGATATAAACATCTTCCTTTCCTGGTCTTCTTAAAATCCCTTTTTGAAATATGTGTAAAAGCTCCCTTTTTTGGCATTATGGAAGATGGTTCTATTGAGACCTGTGATGTTTATCGTAAGTGTGTAATTGTGATTTAAAAGAAGTGCACCTCTACATACTGGGGAGAGAAGGTCTGAAATTTTCATCATTAGAACTCTGTTAGGCACTGGGTGAGAGTTGGCAGAGTTGGTCCCTTCCAGGCAGTTTAAAAACACTGGTTTCATGTTGCAGACTTCATGGGACTCTCTGTCACTATTAATGTTTGCATTTGTCAAATGGAACAAAACAGAATAGGAGAGGAGGCTGTAAGCACCTAAAAAAGTAGGTCAATGGGCCAGCAGGTTATTTGGCCAGACAAGAACGAGTGGCTTCATTGAATCGTGCTGTAATTGTTTTTCTCCTGCTGGCGGCCGGACTGTTCTGCTATGTTTTAACTTCCTATGTTAATATTTGCATCTGTATTTTAACCACTTGAGAACCTCTGTTAGGTTCTCAAGAAGAGAAGGCACTGGAGAAGGCACTTAACTTTCAAATAAAGTAAGGGATAATTCTGGTGTTTTCCATAAAGATTGTCAATGAATTTAAGAGTAGCATAACCTTAGTTTATAGATCCCAGCTTCCTTTTTAGGATTTAATATACTTTAGAATCATTTGTTTCAAAAATTGAAGAAGTACATGCTATAGTGAATTTGTTTTATTTTAGTACCAGTAAGCAAGGCAGATGGAAACAGGATGGAGGCGAGGGGAAAAAAACCAATTTCATGTAGCTTAAAAATGTTGAAAGTGGCATGGTTCAAGAGAAGTAAAGAGACTGGAAGTGGGCAGTCATTTATGTCAATGCAGGGTTTTCGTATGGAAGAAGTGCAGTTGTGAAATAAGTTTGGGATATGTTCCAGGAATTGATTTGGAAGTGAGTTTTGAAAGAAAGAGTTAATGGCTGTGTTTGAGGGAGAGGCAATAATGCAACTGGGCAACTTAGCTAGTTGTCAGCAGCAGTAGCATTCTACACATTCTGGAGTCCTGAGAATAACAATTTTGGAGACATGGAGAGGAGAAGATGTAACAGAGAAAGCCAGAAGAGACCCTAATAAGAACTTCAGTGAAAAGGTGTTTAAATAATGGTCTATAAATATACTTTGAAGGTAGCAAGCGGAAGTAAAGATGTAGATGGTATGAGTGATAGCAAATCCAAAAGTGAAAAGGACATCAGGACTAAAAATAGGCATAAAGTGATAGCTTAAAACCAAGATGAAAGTATCAGAATATCCTGCTTATCAAGAAGAACTTTAAAGCAGGGTCAATTCATATAGTGAAATACTTGAGATATTTTTGATAAGCAGAATATTGTATTTAGAGATTACTCTTGTTGAAACAATTGCTTGTCTTTTTAAAAAAAATTAAGAAGTAGATAATATTTAAACTCAACTGATTTTAAAGATTGCCTTTGTTATTTTTTGACAGTTCGGAATTTATTTTCTGGAGAAGAGGATACATCTAACTCCTCATTGTTCTTCACAGGAACCAGGTGTTTTCCCTCATACTTTAACAAGTCCCAAAGTGTAACAGGTAAAAAACTGTGTTCTTATACTTAATGAGGTTCCCATGGCTTTCAATTACCAACACTGATGGGCTGAGTAGCAGTGTTAAGTAGTATCTTTTGTTCTCCAGAACATGACAGAATCTGAATCTTAGAAATAGATATAGTCCTTTATTTATCTAATGTTTGCTTTCAGCTTGACTGGTTTTGGTGGAATTATCTCTGCAGTCTTATCCTTGGCATGTATAAGTACTGAGAGTGTTCAGTGTCTTGCAAATTTGGGTGCAAAGACAGAAGGGTCAGACCTTGAAAGATGAGAAATGAGTGTTCCACAGATGCATTTACTGTACTTTTCAGTACTTGAAACTATTTGTCGTGGATACCAGATCTAGGTTGCCAGTTCTGACATAGGATCTGTATATTGTAATGAATGATTTTGTTGAATTCTGGGAATTGAGTGCTCCGTTAAAGTGAAAATACTGACTTTTAAATTCTGATTCTGTATAATGAAGATGTCAGTTATGTCACAAGTGAAAGTTTTCTGTATTTAGCTGCATAGGTATTTTTCTTTTTCAGATTAAGAAAAGCGTGTAATTTGTTCTACAGAATTTCATATTGCTCCTGATCCCTATGATTTTTGGTACCAGTTTTGTATAAAAATTAACCCAGGGCTAGAAGTGTAATTAGTGCATAGCTGTAGTATCATTTACCATGTAAGCTAAATGAAGACA
>VZTN01024956.1:105910-119170 GCA_013400515.1 Erpornis zantholeuca | reverse complement strand
TAAAATAAAATAAAATAAAAGCCATCTTGAAACTTCTGGGTGAAATATGCCATGGGAACATGGAGAAGGTTAATGCTATTAGCTCCAGAGGAGGGGCCCTGTCTATCACGCTTCCCAACTGACTGCCGATGTTTAAGCAAGGAAATAGGAAATTTGGCTATTTTTGTTCACAAGAGGAATATTAAGCCTAGATTTGTACATTTTAATTTGTGCATTCAAATCTATGCCAGCCAGCTCCATTTGAGAGGGGCAGTATGGATCTGGTACCAACAGATAAGTGAGCTAATTTGTATAGCCCTGTTCAGCACAAGGTTGAGCAAAACAAAGATAAAAGCACCTGTTGCACCAAAACACATTTACACCTTCAACCTTTACCAGCAGCTGTGGTAAGCAATGATCAGAAGTTGTAACGAAAATCCTGGAAGCTGAGGAATTTGGATTCTACTTTATTCCACCCTAAAATAATTTTGAATTTCAGAGTATCTTTGGGGAAGCTACCAAGGTTTGACAGCTAGCAGTGAGAAGGGATCCATGACAGCTTTTTTATTCCAAAGGCTAATAACTTTAATTGTTTAGGAAACATCATGACATTTCTATACTGATTTTTTGTTTAGCTTCAGTTTACTAGCCACATGTTACCCTGAAAAGCCTGTGTATCCTTGTTGCGTTGGTACTCTGAGACTCTGACCAAGTCCTTCATCTTCTCTTTATTAGCTTGTATAAAGTGGCGTCTGGAATCTCTTACTAAAATACACCTTATTTTTCAGCTTTCCTTACTTTTATAGGTGTTCTCTGAACCCTCAAAATGAAGTTCAACTGAAAGTGCTGACAGTAAGAATCTTACCACAGAAACCTCTTCTGTGAGAATATCTCTGTAGGTTATGCAAAAAACTCAGTTTGGCCCTAACTTTTGGCTTCTAAATTTGGCTAAGAACTAAGTCAGGGAGTAGCATGTCCAAGTTTTAATATGGAGATTTTGAACAACAATACCAAGAGCCTTGCTTAGCTGACAATTTTCACCAAAGGGCAAATCTTCATTCCAGAACAATCATCCAGACACTTTTTATACCAGTGGCTAAATTCCCATTGTAGGCAAGGCTCAGGGCCCATCCATGTTACAGAACACTCAAGAGAGTGGGCTCAATTACTGTGCAACCAGCATTAGGGCTGTGCAAGCATCCCTACCCTGTGGCATGTTCCTTGGGCTCAGCACACTGAGACGAAAATGCCTTTGCCTTACAGGAAAATCTTGGGTTGCAAACTCACATTTCACAAACTCCTGTTCTGTTTGCTATCACTCAGGTAAGCTGGTTGCACTGCCTAATTTTAAGATTTTCTTGTACCTTTCACTGTAAGAGAGACTCAACTGTTTATAACTTTGCTGGTCTTTTAAGTTCATGGGCTAAAATATTCCATGTGCAATATCTGCCTTTGATGTCTTCTTTTGGAAAATGTCGGACAAGACACTTCAGGTATTTTTGAAAAACAGGCTAGGAGAACATAGCTTATTTTTCCTTTGTTAAAGATCTCTGGTGACTGCCTCTTTGGATGCATCTCATGCTCTCATCATTTGGCTTTGCAAACAGAAATCTGGCAGATATTCTTTGTGTCAAACAAGTGCCTTCTGTTATCCCCAAGGTAATCTTTAGCTGGCCAACTGATAACCTTCTCAAAATAAAACCCAGTATGGTACTGCATATAGTACTCTGTAGAGACATGCTTTAGAATCTGGTACCCAAATCCTTTGATTATTCAGTCAACCCTGGGCACGATCTGATATAGAAAAAAGTAGTGATTTGAAAACTTTGAGATCGCAAAATCCTTTTTTTGGCTCACTGGTCACAGGAATAGAGAGCAGAAAGTGGAAATCAAGCTAAGAGGTGTTGCTTCAATTATGACAGCAACGTGGGGGAGGGGGCAGAGGCACAGAAAGGGGTTTCTGGTGGAAGGGGTGTATGACTGAGAGCTGAGGTCTATTGGGGAGGTAAAGTCTGGGTGGGGATGGGAAATTGCGAGTTTGGGACAATGTGCTAAGGACATAGTACACAGTGCAGCCAGTGGAGAGATTGAGAGGAACATTTATAGCAGTGAAATCCAGGCAGAAGAAACCAGCCTTCCTATCTGTTTATGGCAGCAGGATGTCTAGGAGATCACTTGACCACAGTTACATCCTGGCTCTGAATCACTTTTTTCTATGCTGGGATATCACCAAGGGACACTAACCTGCAGTGCTGAAAGGTTGCCCATGCAAATATTCCCTGGAGACTGGAGTAGGTGTCCTATACAGGAGTTAATGGTAAATCATGTGGTTGAACTGCTCTTATATACCTGTGCAAAAAAGGTCGAATCCAAATGACCTTTATTTTCAACCCTTAGAAGGAAAAAACTAGCCTGTATTGATTTGTTTAGTTGCAATGCAGAGAGAAGTAGCTAAACCAATTACTGCTTAAACCTGAAGTGGATCTTCGCTCTTCGCTGTATTTATTCTTGACTCCACCACTAGATTTTAACGTATGTGGACTGTTCCTCTTTAGCAAGTGCTAGGTACTCCAACCACTACCAACTCAACCTGTATTTCCCAAACTGACAGTGTCATTCCCAGAAATAACCACAATTAAACTCTGCAAAATACTTTGCTTTTGGATATGATCTCACCTTAAGTATAGCAGCCAGCAGTTCACTTAAAATCTGTTTAATTGCAGGAAGATGGTTCCTATTCTTGCTCTGGCGTTCTACTTTGGGAAACATGATTGATACTTTAATATAACTGCTTCAGGGTTTTATTCAGACATTTGATTAAGACCTTCATGTATCATTGAACAGGCTTTGTTCTAACATCTCTTTAACACTCAACGTAACAGGGCAGACTAAGAGAGTCCTGTATTTCAGAAGGCTTAGTATCCTTCATGGTAATGGTCTCCCTCAGAAAAGAGAAAACACAGTAGTGACACGTTCTGGTTTAAGCATCTGGGAAGATAAATTATTGGAATATAAAAACAATAGCAAAACCCAAATCAAACAGGAGGCAGAGGGGGGGATGGAGGGTGTGAAAAGAAAAAATATGTCTTGGAATAGACAGTAACCTTCTAACCATGCCACTAATGAATGTATCATTGATCTCTGTTTGTTGCAGACTGTGTAAATGGTGTTGACAAAAAGCACATGGAGTTTACAATGTCCAGTGGAAGAATTAAAAAGGCTATCATTACTATATGAGACTGAAAATGTCAGTCAAGTGTTTCTAATTTGAATATAATTAACTTCTAAAATAAAACAGGTAACATGTGACTCATAAGATGATGCTGAAAATGTAAAGGGTTATTTTAGATTTAAAGTCACCTTGGACTTAAATACTGTAATTTTAATATACAGCACAAAAAGAACTGGCCATTGGAATGCTTATCCAAGTTTCTCTGGATTTATTGATCCTGAGTTTGCAAACTGCACAGGTTACATGTAGAAGGCACAGCCCAAGTTTTAACCTGTGTTAAATTTTCAATAGATTGGCACTAAAAGGAGCCACATAATGTGTGAATGTAAGAAGTCTGTACTAGAGGAACTGTGAAAAGCATCCGTATCTCCACAGAGCTCCATGTGTGCTGTGCCTTTCAAGAATGCAAACCACCATTCCTCAAAAGAGGATGCTTAAAGTATCTTTTTTTTTTCAGAGAAATGCTGCATGCAGTTTCCCTACTAGACTGAGACACTAATTAGGATCTACGGTTTCCAAACAATCTTCCATTAAATATTTCTCTTCTTTCTCTATAGTTCAAGCTTGCAAACAAAGAGGATTTTCTGGCTTCTCACCAATAAAAAGCTAATTATAGACAGCTTGATAATGTCTGGCAATAATCTCATCAGCTGACTCCTAGTTCCCAGACAACCCAAATGGGATGTAAAGGGAGTATCACAATGACAGTACAACTTTCCAGCCAGTGGCTCTCATTTATTCCTCTCCAGGTACCAAAAAGGCCTAAACATGCCCGTATGTTTCTGCTTGCAGGGAAATGTGTGGAAAATTAAAATCCAAACTGTATGACAGGTTGCCTCTCTCCATAGGGAGAGAATAATGCTAAATTAAGTGTGGATCCACAAATGTTTGTAGAGCCCAGAGTAAGCCACCTCTTCCAAACAGCCTTCTCCTTCTCCTCAGCCTAACTCAATTTGTGAACAGATACCAACTGTTCTTCCCCTTCCTGCCATTCTGGCCATGCTTTCCTTCCAATACATAGCATGGTCTCTTTCAGCTCTTTGCTGCTCCCGAGGTCTTCATGCCTCTTCCAAAATACAGATCTTGACTTCATCATTCCAATTAGCTCTTCTAGGAGAGAGACAAGCAGTAGTAGTGACTGAAGCATGCTGATGCTTCCACTACAGTACACATTAAAAGGTATTTAGTAGGCCTCAAAGGAGCTGCTGAGCCTGTGTGTCAGGCTTTTTGTGGCTGGCAGCCCACCCTACGACTAATATGAGCTGCCAGAACAGATCAGTTTAACTTCAGTCTGTGATAGGGTGATCAATCTTGAAGATAAAGGAAAAACAGTAGGTATCTTGGCTTTTACACTAGTCAAATGACAAATTTTAGTGACTTTTTTTAAGCAAGTTGAAGGAGCACAGTCTAAATGAATAGACTTAATTCTGTTAACAAAATGAAAGGCAACATTAAGTAGAGTTTCACTGATCTGTCCTAGGCCCCATGGTATTTGGTATTGTCAATACAGACCTAAATGACAGACTGCAGACTGTCTTGTCAATTTGCAAATAACTCCTAGATGTGAGGAGCTGGCATCTGTTGGAAGGTAGAGGCAGAAGTCCAAAGGATCCCTTCAAATTGGTGGTGGTGTTCTGATAAAAACAGGATGCAATTTGACAGGGACAAGTTAAAGGTCCTACAGATATGCAGGAAAAACCCCACTGTGTAAGTACAGCAGGGGAAGAGGTAGCTGGAAAACAATTGTGCTGAAAATCCCCAGGAGGACTTTGACAATAACAAGTGGTCCAGAGAGGACAGGGCCTCACCAAGATAGTGAGGGAAGAGAGGCTAACCCTACTCATCTACATAAAAAGGAAAAAGCAACTCAAATAGAAAATAGGGTATAACCAGGAAACCGTCTGTTCTCAGAAAGTAACAAGAGGGCTTGCATTTCATCTAGGAAAAACTTTACAGCAGTGAAAAGAGTGAAGCTTTGAAAGAGACTGCTTGGGAAAGATGTGAAGGGTCCTAGCTTTGCAAATACTTCAGAACAGCTTAAACAAATGTTACCTGGGGTATGTCTTATCTGTATAATTGTACCACCCATGGGTACGGATAGAAGACTCTTGACAGCTTCTTAGTCCCATTCTTGATTCTCCTGTAACATTCAGAGCATGAACAATCCTGGGTTGTCTTTCACAGCTGCCATTTAGTGCTAATTCCTATCAGAAGGTCCTGCTGGAGGATGTCAGAGCAACATCCTGGCCAGACATGGGAACAGATAAGCATTAAGAACAGCTGGCACTGCTATGTGTTTATGTTCCCCTATCTCAGACTTCTGTAGTTTTGAAGAACCCAGTTATTTACAAGTGTTCATTATTTCTGTAAGATGATTCTTAAGCTACTTTAAGGTAAGTTTGTGGTGATTTGTGCTTCTTTTTTGTCACAAATCCAGTGATGTACTACTACAGTTTTCCTTCATATGGCCAAGGCTTTGAGAAGCAAGGGATTTCTGCCAATCTTTCATATGATCTCCATAGCTTCTGTTTTGTAAGAGTATTTTGACCTACCACTTCCTGTAGTTACTAGTCCTTCAAATCAAAACCAGAGGCCTACTGAAAATTCTTGGCTGTGGTAATATTAAAATAGTAGTTAAAATCTAGATGTCAAGCAAAAAAGAATTGTTGTCTGAAGCCAAAATCTGCCTCCAGCTGTGTGCCAGCAAATCTTTATTTTACCAAAATAAAGAGCTTCACATGGAGATGATCTTTATATTCTATCTTCTAATCTGCATGCCTTTGTTTTTCTCAGCCAGGAGAGGTGAGAGGAAAGTCCTATCCATGCACTGGCAGAGCAAGAGCTTCAGTCAGGTTTTAACTACTATATCATTTTGATTCTATAAATACTAGCTCCTACTGCAGCCACATTAGAAAAGATGGAAGTTCCTTCTGTTTGTTTTTGCCAAGGTTGTTACTGTTGATCTGCCAGGTTAAACACCCTGGAGGTTTCCTCCTCTGTGACTATCTAGTAATTTTTGACCTGTCTTTATCTTTTAGAATCAGTGCTCATTTAGTCCAGTCTAGTCCAGTCAACTAGACATGTTTGGCCTTCAGATCTGTTCCAGATGCTATTTATTTCACTGCCTCTTCTTTGCCATTTTCTTTTGCTCACCTTGTGTTGCTTCACTCTCTCTCACTGTGGCACCTTCTCTACATTGCACCCCTTCCTCCTCTGGCCCCCTGTTGTTATTGACACCTATTGAAGGAATGTTGTCTCTTGACTTGTTTTCATAAGGGAAAAGTACACAGAATTTTATCAGAGATCAGCAACACCAGACAACCATCTAGTAAATGTCTGGTGTTCAGCAGCAGTCAACTCCAACAAGTGCTATGAAATATTTATAACTCTTAGTGGAATATATTAAACACTGAAATTAAGGTCTTAATGGAATGATAGTGTTTTTTCAAAACCCATATGAGACAAAGAGGGACTTCTGTAAAAAGGAAGCACTTGGGAGGACATGGGGGATTTCAAGCTGCCTTCTCTGCTGAAAAGCATCCTTTGCTCATGGTGGTTCAAACAACTGACAGCAGTACTGTGAAATGCAGCTGGAACAGCCTCAAGGCTTTCCAATGAATTCACAGACAATTGTGCAGGCCATGATGGCCTCAAGCCTGGCTTACTGCAGCATGCTGAGTTTGGGATGAAAGCTAGCACTTTATCCTGTACCATGAACAAGCCATGATGATGTAATCCAGCAATGTGGCTGGATTACATCTGTGTGGTGCGCCTTGTGGTGGCTCACGGTTCACCTCCCAGGACACATGAAAGAGCTGACCATTGCAGAGTCTGCTGAGGGGTGGAAAGCAGGATTACCATGTAAAATTGATAGGGACTGAAATGCTTTTGCATTTTCCTTGAACTCTCCCTAGCTGAAAATATTCATCTGGCAAGATGGAGATGTCAAATGAGGAGGAATATTTCCTTCATTAAATTAACTACTCATTCAAATGCTTTATCCAGGTCCAGTGTAGCCCAAAGACTTTCCATTTTAATGATGTTTTGAAACAGGGAGAAACCTTTATGGCCTTTGTGGGAAGGATGGAGAGGAGAACAACTGACAGAATGAAAGAGGCAGAGGATGCCCAACTCAACTGTTTTCTAACTAACTGGAGAGAGGTATAAAAAAAAGTTCTCAACCTTATTTTCCTTAAAAATGCATTAAACAAACTTACAGAGAAGAGTGGTTTGTCAGCAACAGCGAACTAACCCTGCTTGTGCCAGGCTGTTGCCTGCCTGAGCTTTGACAGACCACATAAAGGCAGTTTACGTGTCACCCTCTTGTGCAGTTGGGCCTCTGGTGTCCCTGCTTCTTCCCTGCCCTCCATTAATTTAGTATCATTGATACATCTGTCTTCCTATCAAATCCTGGCCAACAGGTTTGAAAGTTACTGAGAGGGGACTGACAGGCAGAAAACATATGTACTTATGACTCATTTCCTTCGGAAATCAGGCTGAAAATGAATAAACTAAAGACCAGAGGGATGATTCAGAATATCATTTGCTTGAAAAAGTCAGGGTCGGAACTATGCAGAAGCATAAGCCAGTCCCCTAATAAGATGTCGGCTCTTTAATATTAGCTGTGGCATAGTGCTTCAGGTAAAAATCTCAGATCACTCCCAAAGCCTTCATAAGCCACATCTGCACCATGAATTGCTGGCAGAGTAAGAATGAGGTAGGAGAGCATGTCTGACTGGGAGTAACTTCCACCCCAATAGAGAGGCTGTGCTCAGGCACCAGGAACACCGAAGTCATTGTACTGAATCTGTACAATTCTCTGTCTTGACTGTGCCTTTTTCATTAAAGTAAGGAAGGGGAAGATACAGTGTAACGATTATGTGATGAAATGGGCTCTGCTGACAAGGACATTGTTCTTAAAAGAGAACACTGGCAGAATATCTCAGGAATTTTTCAGGGTGGAGCTTGTTTAGTGCTTTACTAATAGCCCTATGCAAAAGTCAGAGTGACCTACTGACTGTCAAGTTCAAAGACACTGTCAAGAGGGATTAGGATGACAATGTGATATATAAACAACTACATGACTTGGTACACAGATGTAAATTTATTTGGAATAGAATTTGGTGATACAAAGTTTGAGACCATGCTCTATGGGACTACTAAGAATTTTTGCTAAAATTTGTGAGCTCATGAGCTGGAAAAAAACAAAGAGGAAAAGGATGTGAATATGCCAGCTGATCAAAGAATGACTGAGTCACTTATGTGGCATGGCCATGGATGGGGAAATAAAAATTTTAGAGAAGTTTATTCAAAAATTCAAACTAGTTAGCAGTGGTTTTCAAGCATGAAAATGTAATATTTGCTTTCCAATTTTGATCCTATTTAATAGGACAGTGAATGTTCTGATTAGCTATATCTCTAAGCCTTCTTTTCTAACCTTACGTTCTTTAACTCCATGATACCTTCTGGCACTTTACTCCAAGTTAATCAGACCTGAGGTTTAAAAATTATTTTGTATTAATCTATTAATTTAATTTACCACCCCACCGCATGAGCAAAGCCCCTCAGCTGTCTCTGCTTGAGCTCCATCACAGTAGTAGTTAGGGAGTGTAAAAAGGAAAAAGAATCCATTTGCTTTGTACTTCCATATAAGTGAGGATCTTATGCTGCTCTGGTTTCATTGCAACATGAACACACTACTGTGTCTTAAGCAATTCATCATTGCAAAGCATTTAAGAAGACACTAATCTAGGACTTGAATTATGCTAGTATTAAAAATATATGGTGACTAAAGGAGTTGAGGCTTAACTTTCCACCACATTGTTTGATGAGAGGATCATTGCTTCAGGCATGGTACAGAGATTCTGATTTGATCCTTTTTGAATCACTAAACAACAAAAAAGGTGCCTTTGAGAACAACAGCTAGGGCTGACTTGCAATGGTTTTCTAGAGCACCGTAAGAGACTCCTTCTCTCATTCTTTCAGCTGATCTTGCAGTTCTGCTTCTTCATGACCAACTCCAGGGTGATAATCTCCCTGGGCAGCTCCTGTTTGGGAGAGGCTTTGGCCATTGCTTGGATTTATTCTCTGAAAGTGTGGAGGAAATAAAATCTTTCTGCCCTCTTCCTCTCTGGGAGCAGGAGAGGAGCAGAGGAATGTGAATTCTCACAGCTTCTTTCCTACAGCTGGTAAGATTACTAGATTGTCCTTTATATAATAAAGATGCTTTTGATATCATGGTACATTTCTGGATTATATGGTGACTGCAGGGATAACAACAGCACATGGAGGGTAGATGTTTGTTAGTCACATCAGTCCAGGAACAGACAAAGGAAGCACTAAAGGTCTGACATAAATTTTCAACACACTTCTGCATTTAATTTACTTCCAGGAGTAAATTTCCTCTCCTGTACACTGGGGAATGTGGGGAGCAAGGATACCCCAGTGCTTGTTTTGTATTCTCCTCTCCTGCTTCAGGTAGCAGTGAAGAGCTTTGCTGTCTGGAGTGGGATCTTTAAAGCTGGAAAAGGCTGAAGATAAGCAGCATCCAACTGGGCTGATCTGAAATCAGTCTTTACATGTTAGGCTAAAGCTTACAGACACATCAGATGGGCAGCAAATTTTCACCATTGCCTGATTGGGTTCTACCAAGTGAGCCCTGAACCCTCTTGCTGTACAGAATAAGGTGACTTACAGCAAGAATAAGATGACTTCTACTCAAGGTAACTAATCCATTAGGTAGGAAATGAGCTTTTTGTGGTCTCTTATGTGGCCAGGCCAGAACAATGCCAGGGGCATGGAAACTGACAGGGCAGTCAGTTGCCCTTGTAATCAGGGCATCAAAGGAGCTTTGGAATCAAAATTTGAGAAACACTAGCTTGGTGGCTCTTTTCTGGCTGACCCAGCTGTTTCTTTCCAGCAGCTCCCAAGCAACTGGATCAACAGCTAGATTATCAGAGTTTTGCTGTCTGCCACTCTGATACGAAAGGAGTTGCTGCTGCCATCGATGCAGAACAATCTACATGACAGCCCCCTAAACTGGCAGTGGCAGTGGGCAGTGTGCCTACTAAAGAAAGAAAGAGAAATATTGAGCAGTGGCTATAAAAGTAGTTGCTTCAGTAGGGCAGAGATATGACCTGTCAAACATGGATGTGCTGGAAAGGGAAAATGCTGTAGCCTTGCAAGCAACAATCAGTGTCCTGGGTCCTGAAAAGCTTATGCAGCAATGTAAGGATGGTTGTTCTCTGCACCCAGGGACATGTACAGGGTTGCAGTTTCTGCCTTGTTGATGGTACATGTGAGTGAAAAGGACTGAGATGTCATAATAGTCAAGACCCTGAGACACAGGACTTGTCAAGCAATTATGGTTTTTCTGGCAAATTTCCACAACTGCTAGAGGTGCAAACAGCATAAGATTGCTTTTATCCTCCAGACTTCTGTGGGGAGGCTATTGCAGAATTATTCAGTGATGGTGACTTACACCGTCTAAGGCTTTCGAGTTAAGTATGTACTACAGTGATGGGCAGAGTTGTGGACATGGCCACACAGAACAAGAATGTGTTCAAATTCATGGCCCTGATTGAAAGAGTCGGTAATTTTATCAAGGTGAGTGACACAGCATGTAAAGATAGAGAATAGAGTCTCATGCTTGCACACATACAGTCTGTTGTAGAGAGGTCACAGAAGGTAACCAGCATCAACTGACTGTCTTCCTGTAAGTGTCACATCACTCACTGAGGGGATGAGAGGACCTCACTGGCAGAACAGAGATGGGGGCATCTGGGAAGTGACGAAGCTTTGTGTGAGAGGTCAAAAAGTCTGACATAGCTATGTTGCAACTGGGACAGCAAGTAAACAAATTGAAAGGGTAGAGCCATGGACTGTGCAAGCAGCCCCAGCTTCTGTGCTGAGACATATGATGGGAGAACTGAGTATACAGGACAAAGACAAGGAGAAGCAGATGGTGGTATCCAGACTATGAGCCTCAGGGCAATGGCGTGTCAAGAATTTTGGAAATAGGGGAAAAATGGAGTGGATTTTGAAGTAAATATCATGACATCAGCTATTGCCTATGCATAGTAATAGATGAGTTCTGACATGTCAAGCTCTGACAGCTAAAGACCATTGCTCCCAGCTGTCACTTTTGCCATAGGTTATCAGAAAAAACATGACTGTGACTAAACCATTTTCATGAACTGTCTTAGTGCTGTTTCTAGCAGTGTCCTAAACTCCAGATGGCTATACTGAGACTGATTTTTCTGCTCCAGCCCCACATTCAATGGTTGCCATTTGCAACTGCCTAGGGAAGGGTATAAAATCCCAACTACCACTTCTCAGCTTCACTCAAGCAAGCACGCCCCAGGTGAAGTTTCCATCAGCAATTCCAGCAAGGCTTCCAGAAGCTGCACTGACTCTACTTCCAGAAGCTGCACTGAGTCTTTGTTAAAGAGAACAGAATAGTAGCACTCCATGCCACCACAAAAAGATTTACCTGCATTCATCCATCAATGTCCTGAGCCTACTGCTTCCCATCCAAGATGCAGTGCAGAAATGAACAAAAGGAGAGATATTCCTGAGCAGGCATTAGTAACAGCTTTCTAGTTAATGATAGTTAATTTTGACTCTTTTTCAAAGCATTTTTAACCCTCAGTATTAGTCACTGGTATGGTCATCTAAGTAAGCTGAAACCAGAATTAATAAACAGTTGTCTTCCTTCTATTTCTCATCCATGAAGTGAGAGAATAAAGAAGAAAATAAATAGCCAGTAATTTTTCTCAAAAGTTTATTAACTATTTTCTCCCTTTCTTCATTTTGTTCCCTCGATTTCATAGTCCTTTGTATGTTACTTTCTGTGACATGGCACATCAAGAAGCTGGCAACATTTCAACCTCCCGTTTTATTTACATTTACGGTTTACTTTTACTGTTCCTTTCCTCACAGCAGCTCCTTTACCATCCTAAACTTCTAATGTGAGAACCCCCGATGGTCCTCCATTCTGGGAGCATCCGTTGCAATGCTAGAGGACACTGACAAGGAACTTGGTATGTGCTGCTGACCTGATGAGCAGTTCTAAGGGAAAGGCTGGAGAAAGAGGTCTGGAGCTGGGTTAGAAATGTCTGGGCCTGAGCCCAAGTGAACAGTAAGAAGAGAAGGATGCTCCACTTGCTGAACCATTCAAAAGTGATCCAGCTCCCAGAAAAGGTAACTATGGAGCTCATGGGTGTATTTACCAATTAACTGGGACCCGGATTTGATTTTAACACTAGGTTTTACTGAACCAGCTGAACCATCTTCAGCACAACACTTATGGAAACCTGGGGAGGTGTAAGAGGCTGTGACTCATTGCGTAACTTTTGCTGGAGGAAACTCTAGGACAACATATCAACAGAGGATGGAGCAAAGCTGGAAGGATGTGCTACTACAGAACTCTGAGAAAACAGCAGTGTTCTCAAGGTGGAAAACAAGAGAACTCTTTAGGTAAACAAATTAACCACTCTGTTCTTGGAGAAGCTTTGTGATTTTTGCTGTCTCCTGCTTCATCTCCCATAGTAAGCTGTAGCTAAACTTTGAGGGATCTCAGGTCACCAAGACTGCAGCTCCTCTGGACAGTCTGGCCAGGGGATCTATACCGTCACAGTTCTCTGTTTCAGGCAAACACTGACAAGGTCAGCTGGGATAGGCTTCTCCTCATGCAAAGGGAATTAAATACGTGGTAGAAGTGACTGCAAAAAGAACCAAAACCCAACCCACAGAGCCTCAAGTTTTGAAAGGCTTAGGATGAATAGTGACATATATGGAGGAAAACACATCTCCCGCCTCAGCATGAGATGCTCTCAGATATTTATCACTTAAACCAAGGCTGGTGGCAGCTTGCTATCCTTTCTCTTGCCTCCCTCCCTCCCACCCTCCTGGCATCTGGATGTATTTCCATCCCACCCTTTCAATGCACAAGAAACTCAGTGAACAGGGGAGATTTTTGTCATCCTAAATAAAAGGGAATAGGTAAATATTGAATATTTCTAAAGAGCAATTAATGAAAATGACTTTAA
>VZTN01024956.1:71220-100814 GCA_013400515.1 Erpornis zantholeuca | reverse complement strand
AAAGGACGAGCCTATGCCCGGACCCCCAACTCTCCGGACTGGGCGACCCCCCAGACCCCCCGCCCACCGTCCTGCTCTCCCCCAGACTGCCCCACAGACGGGTCCCTTCTGCTCCCCTGTTCCTTGCCCTCCCCTGTTCCTTGCCCTCCCGTACCTGAGGGTCTCACCTCCCTTTCTGAGGGCTGGGATCCCACCTCCTCCATTTCCCTCCTCACCCCAGTTTCCTGGCTCCATCCCCTCTCCCAGATCAGACCAGTAGCCATCCACCAGTCATACCCATTCATTGTCCCTCAAAATGTTATGGTGCACGTACTCCCTATCACTGGGCAAACAAGTGCCAGACCATCAAGTCTCCTGTGTCCTCTGCAACAGGGCAGCAGAAGCCAAGGCCCAGTAACTGCACTGGTACCAGCCACTTGGGCACTTTGATTTTCCTGAAATGTGTAGATTTTCCCATGTGCTGCTGAAAAATGGGTCGATGCTCACTGATGCCTGGAATATGTCCTGGTTTGGGGGGTACCAGTGGGTAGTGACTCTCCTCCTGCAGAAAAAACAGCAGAAAAACTGTGCACAGCAGTAGACATTGTTTTGTTAGGCCTAACACCATCTCTGTATTGAATATTAGAACAGTTTAATGTATTTTGGGTGCATTGTTGTGCCAAGATATTTTGTAGGTCTCGCCTCATGCTTAAAAGCTAGAAGATGGATGAAAAATCACAGTGAGATGGGATACATATTTTCATTACCCATGCAACTCTTATATGGCATGGCTGCAACTGTGGTGCCAGGTGTTCAAGTTTCTCTCTGCAACCATGACGACATTTTAAAATGGAGACTTTAGTTTCTCTTTGCATATGGACAGTCTACTGTGGTGGCATGAGGTGTTGCAGTGCAGGGCAAACTGGGATAGCTGTGTGGCATAGCTCCATGTAAAGGTATTAATGCAGGTCTGGGACTGGTGCCTGGATAATTGGGCTTTATGCATTGGTGATGTTAGTCCCTGCTGCTAAGTTTCTGGACTTGTTAAGGTTGTGGTCACAGTGTGGGACAGACACGCATTTACTTGCTTGAATCCAAAAGCCAGAGCCACAAGGGGAAGCAAATAGCATCATACATGGTGTGATAGAAGTACAATTTTGAAAATGCTTTCACAAGAGAAATTACAGCTAAGATATTCAGCAGTGATTCCATGATTTCAAGTGCTTTAATTTCTGGGTACCCTACTAGATACATCCTCAAGAAATCTTACTTTATGAAAATGGATCCTCAGCATTTTCAGCTACCTTAAACCAAGAGTGAGATAAATTGCTTTCAAGTCTCGCTCAAAGTACATGTGATCTAAAATCAGGAAATCCTGGGGGGTGGGTGTGGTGGTGGTGGATATTAGTCACAGTAGCTAGAGTGGAATTGATGTGTGGAACCTAAATATTAAGGAAGGAAAATTCCTGTTGGGATATTTTTTTAATCTGTCTGCTAGTCATATTGCACAAAGTAACTTTAAGGAATTTCATTGTACCATTATTGATTGCTGCTTGGGAGAATTCACAAGGACAACGTATATCTCTTGTGCTGGAACGCTGACTTTGCCAGAGGAAAGGAGATTGCCACAGAGGATTAATTGCTCACATCTGGGCAGCTGCAGAAGCAACTGAAGAAGGGACTGTTTTCTTGGAGGGCGATGTAGCAAAGTGACACTGGGAATAGCTGCTTCCGTTTTTCAGTGTTTGCCTGAGCCAATGGACTTACATGGCATAGGGGGCACTGAGACATAGGTGGCTTTTTCTTCTCTCCCAGCCCTCCCTGCTTAAGGGATCTTTGAGATTTCTTCCTTTGGTTACTGATCAACAGAGGTAGTCTGAAACAAGCTATGAAAAGTGTAAGTTTTCTTACAGAAGAGTGACCACTGGCATTATGGGTGCAGATGTGGTCAGAAATGGTCACAAAATAGTGACAAAACTGGGTGCCCCTTGCATTATGAACTATACTGAATATACCAAACTGTAGCTTAGTCCCAAATGTTGACTAAGCAACCAAATAAGTTTTCTACCTTGTAGTTCTTCCAGAAATGTCCAAACTCTCTTCCTGACATTGCTGGTGCCTATGAAGGTGAATGCCACAACCATGTAAATACCAAAGCAGATCATAACAGGAATGTCTGAATGATTGCTGTTTATTGGCCAACTTAGACTCTTTGTTGACAGCAAACAGTATACCTCAGCTGGAAGTTGGATCTCTCAGCCAGAGAATTCAAAGCTGCCATAAGATGTGCAAGATGACTGGCAAAGGTCAGTCCAGATCCTTCTTCCTGAAGAGGAGTTAAGTAGTGTTGGCTGTACTAAAATATTTAGGAAACATCACACTAGTCATAGGGTCACCACACTGACCACACTGCTGCTGTTTGTTTGTTTGTTTTTCAAGAGGAATGTGGTACTTGGAGGAAAACGCGAGAAGCTTTCCGAGTCAGACAAAATTTGTGCTTGAGAGACACCTCACGTTTCATTTAACATATAACGTGATGTTCAGGTCTAGATTTCAGCTGCCTTGGGCCCACTAGTCTTCCCATACAGGCTTGCCAGTTGTCAACATCTCTAGTGATATCCAGCTTGAAAACATGACAGGACCATGAAAGCATCAGAAAAAGTTTAGATATTACATCGGTGCACTGAACTGTGAAATAAAGCATACATACATTCAGATTAAATTAAGCCAGTTTGCAGTCATTACCTGTGTGCCATGAGATGAGGTCATGGTATTGGTCAGTATTAGCTGTCATGCCTGTCTTTTGTCCAACGGTGAGGGGTTTTCTGTCCCTAGAAGCAGAACATGCTTATCTATCCCATTCTGTAATAGATGGGGTGTGCCTGTCTGTCTGGATGCCCCCAGGTGCTGTGAGTGTCTAAAACTGCCTGAGTGTGCCTGTCTCTCCTCCTCCACACCAAGCTTTCCTTAGCATGTTCCAAAAGCGTACACTTGCATTGCTTAATTATTATTAATAGTAGTATTATGCAGAGGTCACATGCTTCACAGGATATTTTAGGATCTGTGACTCACTAAACCATAACTTCCCGTTCACAGGTTACCTGAAGAAAATTGTCTTTGTGGAGTCCTGTTCATGGTTGGAAGATATGTTCTTGGGGGAAATGGTAAATATTGAGAAAAATACTGGATCTCACAAATCTGTGAGCTATCCCAGCCTTCCTCCAGGTGCAATTGTTTCTGCCTGCACATAAGGTGATAAA
This sequence comes from Erpornis zantholeuca, assembly GCA_013400515.1. Taxonomy (NCBI): domain Eukaryota; kingdom Metazoa; phylum Chordata; class Aves; order Passeriformes; family Timaliidae; genus Erpornis; species Erpornis zantholeuca. The sequence goes on along the minus strand of VZTN01024956.1, from coordinate 97,575 downwards.
TTTACAGGCACATGGAACATATTCCCTGCATTTCAGGATACTGCTGTAAGGAAACTGGAAAGGCTCCTGAGACAACTGAGGAGGCTGAGTTGGGCTCTGGTGGAGCATTGAAGGTCTGGAGAATCTTTCCTATCAAGACAGGCTGAGAGAGTTGAGGTTGTTCAGCCTGGAGAAAAGAAGACTTGGGAGGGGACCTTACTGCAGCCTTTAAGTACCTAAAGGGACCTACAAGAGAGTTGGAGAGGGACTTTTAACAAAAGTGTTAAAAGGTAGTGTTCTGACAAGGGGGATGGCTTTAAACTGAAAGAGGGTAGATTTGTTGGACATAAAGAAGACATTTGTCTGTGATGAGGGTGGTGTGTCTCTGATGAGGGGGATGAGGCATTAGAACAGGTTGCCCAGAGAAGCTTCTAGAGAACACATCCCTAGAAGTGTTCAAGGCTGGATGGGACTTTGAGTAACTTGGGCTAGTGAAAGGTGTCCCTGCCAATGGCAGGTAGGTTTGAACAAGATGATCTTTAAGGTTCCTTCCAGCCCAGACCATTCTATGATTCTTCTAGATGGAAGTGAATCCATGGTACCATTTATGCTGTTAGGTGAGCTTTTTATAAATTGGAATGCTAAGGGCTGCTATGAGGAAGCAAGTCTATATATATTGAAAACCAGATATCAATTTGGAAAGCAGTATAGCATGTAAGGCCTCAGTTCCAGTTCTTGTGCATTCATTCATGTTGATGGGACTGTTGACCATGTGAGAGTTGTTTCATCAAATCCTTCATGCTAAAGCTTCACCTATTTTCAGTTGTGATGAAAATGGTGTCAATCCCTTGTGAATAGGAGAAGAGATCCCTCATTGCCACCATTCAGCTGCAGAATTCCCAAACAGCGGCAAGCTTCCAGCATACACAGCTGCTGCTGCTACAGTCTGTCACCAGCTTAGTCAATCATCCATTATTTTTTTCCAAACTGTATGTAAAGCTTTGCAGCATAGCCATTTATGTCCATATACAGGGAAAAGAAGAGAAAGAACTTCTGAAAGGCCAGGAGAACAAAAACAGAGAAGCCTCTGAAATCCTTTGTTGTGGAGATTGCCTTATGTAGTTATATCCAAGGAAGAGAGGAAAGGGAAATAAAATCACATTTAACAGAAGGTGCCACCTTGGTACAAATTTCTTTGATCTCTCCATCTCATTTGTTGGAGTCAAAAATTCCTTTCTTAGAACACGGGATCCTTTGTTTATGAGTGTCCATCAAATGCAACACACTTGGAGAATATTGTGCATATCTTCTTCCACAGTCTGCATTCTGTGATGGGTCAGTTAATCCTGCAGGCTGCTTGATGCCTGCTGACTGCCTGGTTGAGAATCTCCCAGGAATAATATGCAATCAAGGAAGAATAGCCCACAGAAATGTTTGCAGGCAAATAAGAGATTCTCCATGACAAGCCATTGCTTGTGTGCATATATGAGCAGCATCTTTGTCACAAAAAAATGCCTGCTGACAATACTAAGAGGTGGATGGTTAAACAGAGCAGCTGTTTAGAATTAACACAACTCTTCCAAATTCTGGTTTTAACATTCTGGATTCTTTATTTTTCATATGTGTGGTAACAAATTGCTAACTAAGAGGCTTACCCATGAACCCAAGGCAGGTCAAATCAAAACATTTTAACAGCATTCCCAGTGTTTCTTTTTGCACTTTAATTAAATATGAGTACTCTGATTTGCAGAACAGTCACACTGGAAGGGAATGCTGCCAAGAAAAGTTTGAAAAACACTTTTTACCTCTTAAAATCAGCTGTTGACAGCCCATCTGCAGGCTGCAGCTACAATGTCCCAAGTGAACCCCATTGCTCTGGGTACCTCTTGCACTTCACTCAGGCTGGACTAAAGAGCAGCAAGGTTGATTCCTCTGTTGTGTGTGAAAAGAGTAGAGCTGGAAAAAAATCACACTGACATCTTGCTTATCAGATGGATATTGAGAACCACAAAATAGGCCCTCCTATATCTTTCAGCCCTCATTTTTCCTCTATCTTATCTTCCAGCATCCAAAGCTGTCCTAATTCTGAAGGCACATCTATGCCAGGCAAAGGAGAGTGGTGTGAGGTTTTTGAGTTAGCAGTGACCTAGATCTGACTTGAGAACAATGCTTTTTCTGAGACCCTAAGGAAGCAGACCCTCGCTATGCTGTCAGTTGCTACTGCCCCAGGGAGACTTAGAGAACTGCCTAGTGCTATACCACAGCATTAAGGGCTTGAGTTACAGCACATCAGCTATTCCACCAGACTGGCAGGGTGCCTGTTCTGACTCTCCATGAAGGTGAAGGCACTCATTCCTGTAATGCTGAAAGACTGCATATTGTGCAGCATTAGTGGGTAATAAGAGACTGCATAGAAGCAGTTACTGCAGGTCTGCTCATGTCTGGCATCCTCCTAGTGCCCAGGTAAATGGCAAGTAGCTCAATGTTAGTAAAGATCACTTAACTCCAAGAGTGACCAGGTGACACTTGGTGCTCAGATCCGTACAGGAGTGCAGAATAAGGCACTTGGGTTTAACTCTAATGAGACAGTGCGTGAGTGTAACTGGAAACTGAATTACTGAACAACAAATGTTATCCTAAAATGGACTGACTCCCCATGAACTTTGAATTGCTGGTACTCTGAAGAGAAATGCCATCCTATGGTCACCAGCAGTAAAACCTGCTCAGCTTGTCCACATTAGGATTGTTGCCAGTCTTTACACCGTGATTGCACCTTCAGGATCAAGCAGTGATTGCAACTGCACTCCAGGATAAGTGCATATTTATCATTACTTGCCCATTACCTAAAGAGCTCACACCAGCACCCTTGGGTTCAACTCGCACATACAGCTGTAAGTCATACAGCTGAATTCTTCCATGGTATCACATAGGCACACAGCAAAAGTGCATCTAACTGCCTTTAAGCTTGGAAAACCATCTCTCTCTCAGATTTTTAGCTTAGTCTTTGTTTGTGAGATTAAAAATGGCACATGGGAGCAAATGGAAATTCTTGTGCTTCTAGTTGCTTGCTTTGTGAGAGGCACAGATATTCCCAACTTCAGCTGAACTGCAAGAGAAAAACTATGAGCAGTAATTTTACAGAGCAAGCAGACCTGCTAGAGAAGTGTCTGCCTTTTTAATATCTGGTCTGGCAGTGTGCAAAGGAGTTAAGATCTCACAACAGGCAGAGTTGTCTGGAAAGTTCCTAGTTGGACAATGTCTTTGAAAACCAGGGCTTACATGAATTACCTTGCATCTCCCATCCATTTTCATTGTCTTATGTCACAGGACAATCTTCACTAAGGCAAAGGTTCCATGCCTCCTAACTTTGTCATGCCTGAGGAATACCAAACCCTGGCCTCTGGGAAGGCTCTTGCTGTACTAGACATACCTGACTGGGCTGATGTTAAAGGGAGGGCTTGTGCTGTTTTCCTGTCTGGTCTCCAAAGTCCCTGCAAGTTGTTGATGGTGATCAGAGTGGCCTCTGAGGAGAAGCAGGCTATTTCAGGAAGTGTGGCTGATGAGACACTAAATGGTACTGTCCCCTAAGAGAGCACTTAGCCACTCTGTCGGCAGACTGACAGGCCCTGCAGCTCAGTTAGCTGTGCTATCTTTGGAAGAGAGGTGAGATGAAGGTGTTTTATGGTCCTGACCTTTAACATGCCTGTGCTGTTTGAAGGGTAAACTGAAGGGCCTGGGTCAAATTTCAGTGTAAATGCATTTGTACTTGCTTTTCCAGTGGGATGTAGTTAGCTGCTTACTTTTCTCTCTCTCTCCTAATATGCTGAGGGTGTTGCAGTACACAGCCAAGCAGATGGCTCACTTCATCCTAGAGACAGATCCATTTCTAAGCACAGGGATTCTTGTATCTAAAGAAGTGCTCAAGTGAAACCATTTGAGTAAAAGATGCATGGAGATTGTTAAGCTCATTTACCACATATATGGGTGATTTTCTTACAAGAAAGCTTACAAGAAAAAGGAAAAAAAAACTAGGAAAGAGGAATGCTTCTTTCTGTATCTCCAACATTCATCGTGCAGCATGTGGGGTTTTCCTGAGGACGTGCATTCCCAGATTTGCTACAAACAAATTTGTGAGGTCTGGTGAGCACAAAGCCCCAGGCAGTGTTGTCACAGACTTACCATCTGTGTGTGACTCCAGTAGCATCAGCCCTGCAGTTCACATGCAAGGTTCTTGTCTTTCTAATTTTGTTGCAAAAATGGTTCTGTTCCCCATCCAGACAGCTTTCCAGGCTAGGCCTCATCTCTCAGGACACTGCAGTGATGGAAGGTGGCCAGCATTGTGTGGTATCAGTATAATTGTGAGTATACTAAGAGCTTAAATTAACTTTGACTGAGGAGCATCATTGCTTCATCCTGCAAAGAGAAGAGAAATTCTAATGGACCTCGATGTATGAAAGACTTTCGAACTCACTTAGTGTGTCCATGCAACCTCGTCAATGTAAGGTCTCAAGTGTGGACATGTAGAGATTAGTACTATCCCTATTTAATTGAAGCCCACTGAGGATTTTACTGCAGAAAATTTATTTAGTGGTTCCTGCAACACACTGTTATTGCATTGATAAACTGGAAGGTACTTCTTTCCCCATAAGCTGTCACACACAGTACATTAACAATATTGCCCTGAGGAGAGGCAGATGAGCAGTCCTTATGGACCTACTTGTCTCTGCACACCTGTCACAATAATTTCTTAGCCCTGAGCAGGAGTGTCCTGGCAGCTCAGGAAATAAATATTTCCTGGTGTTGAGGTGACTGAATAGAAACAAAATGGACTATTTTCCTCCAAAACGAAAATATCTGTATTAATATAGATTTTTAAATTATTCATTGCCCATGTCTCTGTTTGCTTCTCTGATTGCATGTTCTGTCAACCAACTATCCAATGACTGCTGTATCCACACTTAATTTAAATCTTAACCCATTGGTTTTTAAGTAAGTATAGTTTGCTTATGAGGATCAGTCTAGATAAATATTTCACTGGGCTGTTTCCTTCCTTCTTTCATGAAGTTGTACAATTATTTGACTGTTTTAATCACAGTTCTAGGCTTAGAAATACCAGTACTAAAAAACGCAGAGCAGTTAGAAGAATAAGCAATGCTTGACCTTATTAGCAAGATTGCTTATTCTGTATTGGGAGGTTTTGGGGATTTTGTAAATTGTACTGAATAAATCTGATTAAAGAGGACTATAAAACAGATAGACATATGCATTTTACAAAATGAAACTCATATAGAAGGAGAAATATGGGATGAGTGCAGCTTTCCATGTCCACTTTTATAAATGTTCAAAGACAAAGGAGACATTTGATCTGCCATAAAAGCCAGTATGTATGTGAAAGTCAAAAACACATGAGCAGTACAAAAATTCAGGCTACTGCTCCTGTATCCTTGTTACTCACCTGAGAATCAGTTTGAAATGATCAATTATTCTACCCAGAATAGAGTCCAAGGTTTCATCTCAAAAGCTAGTAAGTCATTAGCCATATAATGTTCCTCTCCACTCACCTTTCCTTTTTAGGAAGGAACAAGACGGTGAGTTGAATAAATGGATAATACAGATGGAAAAGATACTCTAGTAATCCTGGAGCTAAAATCTGAGAGATATTGATTTCACCACAGGTCCGATAGCAGATTACAAAAGCAAGAAAACTCAATTAACCTCCCCTTCCTTAAATCCAAATCTTGTTATGACTAGGAATAAAAAAAAAAAAGAAAAAGAAAAAAAAAAGGTAAGGTGTCAGACACTAACAAGGATTGTTTTGGGGCTGTACAGCTGTATGAGACTGCATCACTCGGTAAGGCTCAAGCTGTCCTTTTTCAGTACAGAGCCCCAGCTAATTATGTAAGGACATTTCCTGCTGGGCAGAAATGCAATTTCTCACAGATGCAATTTTTTACAGATGCAGCATTCTATGTGTGAACGAAACACTTTGCTGCTGATTTGTCCCATACTGGGGAAGCTCATCCTGGAGAAACAGCTCTACTGATAAAGGGTGACCGTTGCCCTGCCTTACATTTTTTTCATTCAAACCACAGACTATGCTTCATGGCCCTGAATCAAATTGTGAAGGTCAGTCATGTAGTATATGCTGATGGTAAATGTTAATTTTTGACAGATTTGTAGGACATATAGCTTATCTGTATTCATCTCCTGATGTTCCCATTATCATTATTTCTCACTTCATCACGATAGCTTCTGAGTCCCAGTGGAGCCCCACTAATGTTGGGGCGCTGTGGCGCTGGCCTAGGCAGGCTCTATTCAGCTGAAGTGTTTCTGGATCTGTGGGCTTTGTGGTTTTCTAAACCCTAACCCTAAGCGTAACCCTAACCCTAGGTTGAGCTCTTAAATCCGGCCGGGGGTATTGCTGGTTTCTAGCAATAAAGTGCAGAGGGAGGAATGTTGGGGCGCTGTGGCGCTGGCCTAGGCATGCCCACTGAAGTGGAAGTGTTCCTGGATCTGTGGGCTTTGTGGTTTTCTGAACCCAAACCCTAACCCTAAGCGTAACCCTAACCCTAGGTTGAGCGCTTAAGACTGAGGAGGGTATGGCTGGTTCCCAGAAAAAAAGCGCAGAGGGAGGAATATTAGGGCAGTGTTAGGCTGGCCTAGGCATGCCCTCTTCAGCGGAAGAGATCCTGCATCTGTAGGCTTTGTGGTTTTCTGAACCCTAGCCCTAAGCATAACCCTCACCCTAGGTTCAGCTCTCAAATTTGGCCGGGGTTATCGCTCGTTCCCAGTAAAAAAGAGCAGAGGGAGGAAGGTTAGGACAGTGTTAGGCTGGCCTAGGAAGGCACACTTCAGCTGAAGTGTTTCTGGATCTGTGGGCTTTGTAGTTTTCTGAACTCTAACCCTAAGCGTAACCTTAACCCTAGGTTGAACTCTTAAATCCGGCCGGGGGTATCGCTGGTTTCTAGTAATAAAGTGCAGAGGGAGGAATGTTGGGCCACTGTGGCGCTGGCCTAGGCAATCCCGTTGAAGTGGAAGTGTTCTTGGATCTGTGGGCTTCGTGGTTTTCTGAACCCAAACCCTAACCCTAAGCGTAACCCTAACCCTAGGTTGAGCGCTTAAGACTGACGAGGGTATCGCTCGTTCCCAGAAAAAAAGCGCAGAGGAATCAATGTTAGGGCAGTGTTAGGCTGGCCTAGGCATGCCCTCTTCAGCGGAAGTGTTCCTGGATCTGTGGGCTTTGTGGTTTTCTGAACCCAAACCCTAAGCATAACCCTAACCCTAGGCTGAGCTCTTAAGGCTGACGAGGGTATCGCTGGTTTCCAGTAAAAAAGGGTAGAGGGAGGAATGTTGGGCCACTGTGGCGCTGACCTAGGCAGGCTCTCTTCAGCTCAAATGTTCCTGGATCTGTGGGCTTTGTGGTTTTCTGAACCCTTACCCTAAGTGTAACCCTAACCCTAGGCTGAGCTCTTAAATCCGGCCGGGGGTATCGCAGGTTTCTAGTGATAAAGTGCAGAAGGAGCAATGTTGGGCCAGTGTAAGGCTGGCCTAGGAAGGCACACTTCAGCAGAAGTGTTCCTGGATCTGTGGGCTTTGTAGTTTTCTGAATCCTAACCCTAAGCGTAACCCTAACCCTAGGTTGAGCTCTTAAATCCGGCCGGGGGTATTGCTGATTCCCAGTAAAAAAGGGTAAAGGGAGGAATGTTGGGGCACTGTGGCCCTGGCCTAGGCATGCCCTCTTCAGCGGAAGTGTTCCTGGATCTGTGGGCTTTGTGGTTTTCTGAACCCTAACCCTAAGCATAACCCTAACCCTAGGTTGAGCTCTTAAGAGTGGCAAGGGTAGCACTGGTTCCCAGAAAAAAAGCGCTGAGGGATCAATTTTAGGGTAGTGTTAGGCTGGCCTAGGCAGGCACACTTCAGCGGAAGTGTTCCTGGATCTGTGGGCTTTGTGGTTTTCTGAACCCTTACCCTAAGTGTAACCCTAACCCTAGGCTGAGCTCTTAAAACCAGCCGGGGGTGTCGCTGGTTTCTAATAATAAAGTGCAGAGGGAGGAATGTTGGGCCACTGTGGCGCTGGCTAGGCATGCCCACTGAAGTGGAAGTGTTCCTGGATCTGTGGGCTTTGTGGTTTTCTGAACCCTAACCCTAAGCATAACCCTAACCCTAGGTTGAGCTTTTAAGACGGACGAGGGTATTGCTGGTTCCCAATTTAAAAGTGCAGAAGGAGCAATGTTGGGGCACTGTGGCGCTGCCCTAGGCAAATATCCCAGCATGTTCTCTAAGTAGCCACATACCTATTGACTTCAGTATGATCTGCAAATCAAAGAGATACTGTGGCTCTTTCCATTTAACAGATGAGGTTCTGGTATCAGTGCAGCTTCACCACTTGTTTGGAGCAGATGCTGAATCTCTGTGATGTGAGCTTAATTAATTTAGCCTGCTCTTTCCTATCAAAGCCTGGTGTAAAATATTTAAGACTGGTTCACTCTTGGGTGATGTGGTTGAGCGAATATCCCAGATGGAGTCTTCTCTCATGTGCAAAAATGTACTGGACAGTGCTCTCCTGCTAAGCTGCTTTGTCCCAGCTTTGTACATCCCGAGCTCAGGGTCACAAGTACAGCCACTGGAAGTTTCTGTGAAGTGGCATAGCAACTCTGATCTCAGTCTCTGATGATGGACAGTGCAGCACCAGCATGATGGGCTGATACTGTTCGGATACCCAAGGGATCTACTTTGCTTCTTTGGGACCCTACTGAAGCAAAGTATACCATAACCTTTATTTGGGTAGGAAAACCTGTAATTTTTAAATATAGCCTGTGATAGAAATTTTGTTAATCCTGCAGAATAAGGGATAGATGCTCCTGAGAGTGGGATTTCTCTACAAATTGCAGATCCCAGAGCCCATGCTGAGCACCAATTCACTAGTAATTTCATACCCCATAGGGGACCTTGAAGCTTAGAGGCTATAGGGAAACAAAGTGAAGCCTATAATGACATTCTTTGCAGCCACTTCTGAAAGGGAAGGAAGAGGAACACACTTCATCTCAGCCACATTTGCAGTCACCAAGGAAATCTCCTCTCTGAAAAATACATGATCAGTTTAAGCAGTCAAAATCCCATGTAACTGTTGAGATGAAACTCATAAACTCATGCCACCTCTACCAAACTGGGCCTTTCCTCTCTCCAAAACAGTGTCCAATTACCTTTGATATATGCAGTGTTACCCGGGAAGAAACACTTCGTTACAGATAATTTTTCACAGGCCCAGCAAACAGGCCAGGTTCCCCACCTTAGCTTAGCTCAGACATTGGTGTTAAATTCCCACTCATTCTGGACCTAGGGATGAGCAGCCCTGGCTATCCAATCATTACCTGGGGTCAATGCTTGGGCCACTTACCTACTTTCAACTCTATGTAGTGTGAAGGCACAGATGAAGAAGAACATTGCAGCCAGGATGGAAATACTGTGGTTTTTTCAGTACCCATTGGGTGGGGACACGTAAAATTCATGTGAAGGAAGCAAAGGTTTTAGAGTTACCAGGCAACCAACACCAGTAAAAAATAATGCAAGAGGAGAGCAGAGAAAAAGGGTTCCAATTAAGGACCTGCCTGGCCCATTGGGTACCTGAGAAAAGTGATGAAGTGTGCACACTAAGATTTCATGGTAGATGAAGACATCTGTTTTAGACAGATGGAAGGTGCAGAGAAAAAACATTTGTGACTCAGTGGACAGAGCAGAAATGAAAATTCTTCACTGAAGTGAAATAGACCACTTTTCCATTATGTGGCCTGCAGCTGTTGAAGCAGGGATATTGCTAGACAGCTTCATTAATGTTCTGCCACCACTGCTGCTTGCTGGATTTTGTAGCTCTCTCCAATCTTGAAACATAGAAATGAAGTTTCTTCTCACTTCCTGATCTGGTCAGCCTGTCCATGTTTTGCATCCTCCCACTGGGAAGCACAGGGCTTACTGCCAAACTGAAGCCCTCTGTTTTTTAATAGAAAATACAGTAAATGAGGAAAACAAATCTTGATTTCTTCATCAGACTAGAGAGACTCTATTTTATTAAAGCCCTCTTTCAGATCAGCCAAGCGCCTGACTTAAAGGCATAAAAATCAAGGACATTGCAATTTGGCCGTATTGGGGATTACAATGCACAGTAAAATGATGGAATTCAAAGTTTACTGGATTACCAAATGTTAAGGCTGTGGTGCAGTCCAGAGATTGTGAATATTAGATTATTAGACATGTGCAATAAAAAGGGTGTATGGGGAGAAGATTGCTTTGCTTTTCTCCCCTTCCCTGTCCTGGGCAAGCCTTTGTTGTCAGCGGACACTCTTTGCTTGTTGGCAGTGAGTGGGCCAGGGTTCTACTCCAGGGCCCTGATCTGCCCTTTGGGGAGAAATAAAACGTTGGTTGGCTCCCAATCCAGCAAACAAATGCAGACAAGTAGAGCTGTACAGGATGGAGGCCGTGCTCCAGGGTTGCCTGACAGCTTCATCTCCCTCTTGCTGGACATTGGCCTGTACGTGACCTGTGCAGCTATAGGGACATGGGGCAGTTTCTGCTTCTCCCACCAGTCCCCTCTGGGTGATCCAACACCTGTAGAAAGGACACTTGCTGCATCCTTCTTTGTCATGGGCTGTTGCATTGACAAAGCCAATGAAGCAGCAGATATGCTAAGGTCAGAGATGTCTGCAGAGACACAGAAGTCAGCATCTGCAGTTGCTGGTTTTAATACATGATCATATGCAAGATGACACAGTTTGTTCTTCTTTGCTTGGAAGCTCATTTCCCCTCCTGCCTGCAGTTGTTAGCAGCCATGTGGCATCCTGACATTTCATCTTTATTAACTTCTTGACAGATAGCCTTTTGGGGTTTACCGGGAGATTAATTGTTTTCAGGAAGCTTTTAGACTGTTAGCAGGGTTTCATCTTTTTTCTCCCTATTCTTTCAAACAGGACACTCTAATAAAGCATTATGAGAGGTATTAAAATGCTCTGAGGATGCCAGGAACATCACTCTTACTGCCCCTCAGCTTCTCCGCTTTTTGCAGCCCAGAGCTGAGAGCAACAAGGTGGGGGGGACTTAGTTTTGAGCAGGGCACCAGCTGCAGCCATCATTGCAGCCACTTTAGTTAGATTTTCCCAGTGGCATTTTTCCAGGGAAAAAAAAAGAGCTTAGAAGCCTGGCTATTTTTTTTATAGTCAATGCATGTGATTAGCAGTATTTATAAAAGCTATGCAGAAAACAGCATCTCAGGAAAAAGAAAAGAACATGCAGATGCACTGAGCAAAAGGAGAAATTAACAGACTTTGAAGTCAGCAAAAGTGCCTGATTAAGGATTTCAAAATCAGATTTTCGCAATTTGACTGTGCTATGGATTTCTAAAGCACAATTCACTGACGGCTTTTGAGGCCTACTGGAAGCTATTTTATAAATGACTGCATGTGTAATGCCATCTGAAGATACCAGCAACATGAGTGTTTTCAGGGTGGAAAGAAAGAAACTTCACCAGCAAAAATGTTAAAAGAGAATATGGGGGATGAACTCACGGTATCCCATTCAAACATTCCCTTTCTCCCCTTACACATTTTGCAATTTCATCAATTTTTTTCCATTGCCCATATGTTTCTCTCTCTGGTTTGTTTATATGTCTTTCCCTCAAACCATAAGATAAGGATTTAAAATAATATTTTCCCATTCCTATTTATTATAAATCAGTAGCAAACTGCTCATCTCATAAGTAATTCAAGCTCAGCAATTTTTCATTAGCATAAGAATTTAAATTTCCCTTGTGCTTCATTGCAGAACTAGATTTGCTAGAGCACAGAATGGGACTTGGAGATATTTACTATTAATCAGTGAGTTCAAATGCAGGTTGGGAGAATCTGAGGTGCTGTGATGATATCCTTGTTTAGGAGCTTCTATTATGTTTTGGAAACCACACAGAGTTTAATGATAAGGATACATAAACAATACTTTTCACCTGATGGCATACAGCTAGCTTATTTGTTCAGTCTCTGCAGACTGTTAGAGATGTGCACAGATATGGTTTTACATCCTTTTTTTAGATGTAGTCCTCTCAGTTTCAAACAAGCTCTGCTTATATGCTTTCAAATATCTGCTTATTGGAGCTCTCAGTGCTACCCATCCTGCATCCACTAGAGCTAATAAATATTGTGAATTAGGGACAGTCTCTTCTGTTACATATAGGGAAGCATAGTAGGATGAGATTCCTCATTAGCTTTGACAGAAATACAGAAGAATAATTCCACTGCAGGGAGAGTGACACTAAATGACATCCAAACACCGGGGCATGAAAAGGTGTCAGTTTTTTTCCAAGTATTTAATGCATTTTTAAAGCACACAAATGGAATGAATATGTCTAAATATTCATTGCTTAAGGTGCCTTTCTTTGACATCAAAAGCAGTGTGCATAAATTCCTCATTTTACGTGATAGCTTTCATTATCCCTCCATCTGTAATCCACACCTCCTGCTAAGAGGGACAGAACTGCAATGCTCATTAGGACTCTCTCTTTAGAGGAAGCCTGTAGAAAAAGCCCTAGTTTTTTATGCTATAGCAGAAGGTGAAAATGTTACCAGATGAACAATTCTTTCCAGCAGTGCTTTGGCTAGACTCACCATGTAATTGAAAATTCATTGTAAGCGATCAAGCCCCATTATTTCCCACCCAGGAATCTTTACTTTTCAGCCTCTCGCTCATCCAAAGACACACTTGCTGAGGGGAGGTGCAGAGTCAGCAGGAAAGATGGACAACATGAATAATTAAAATAGAGGTTGGGTTTCCATTTGCTACTGAAAAGAATTGGTTTGCACAAAAATAGAATGAAACAGGGCATCAGAGATGCTGCAGAAGGATGGCTGTTATGTCGGGTGGCATTTTTGCCCTCCAGGACAATTGTTCATGACAGGGATATAGAGGTATTTGGTTTAGAATGGCAATCTAACAGTATTACTTGGAAACATTGTGGTGCAGATAACACTGGAGATGTGTTTGGCAAAGGCAGAAACTGCTAACGAGTAGCAGCTAAATAATGGGGATCTGCAGTGTGCCCACATGAGAATTATCCCATGGAAAGGCACTTATTACACAAAATATTATCGCAGTGACAAAGACAAGCACTCGGGAATCATGAAATTGAAAAATTAAGGTTAGATTCAGTTTTTAATGCAGTTGTGCTATTAAATGATACCAACTACTGTGTTTTCACAGCTTTCTTCTCAATTCTGTATTATGGTTGGTCAGTGCTCTTCTGTTCAGTACTTTGTTTTCTTCCAGTGTTCAATCTTTTTTACTTATTTTTTGCACATGAAGCAAATCTTCTTTTGAAGAGCAGATTAATTTTCTCAGAACACCTACCATCCCAGCCTCATATATTTGCAGATATTATTAAATTTATTTTCATGAGCCACTCAGAGCCAAGGGGCCTGCTATCACCTCCCTTTTAGAGATGCAGCCGTAAGGCACTGAGATTACAAAAGTCTTATTTTGAGTAATTAAACTGTGAGAGATTTTAGAGAACTTGACTTCTCAGTGTGCAGAGAATTACAAAACACACAAAGCATGACCAGCATTCCTTTATTTGTATCCTGGGCTCAGCACATCTATACATCAGAGGCTGAAAAAACTTCATTAATCTAATATATGACTCTACCACTGGCAAGACTAGAGTCCAGTTTTCCAAACCAGCATTTTTCTGCCTGATCTTGTCACTTTCTGTAACCTTCACTTGATACCTTCACATCTTTCAACACTTGAAACATGTAAAATAAGTGTTCTGCAGGCACCTCTTCTTCACAGAAAACAAGCCCGGAATATTTGCAAGTGATATAGAGACTTTAACATATTGAATGAGATGGGAATCATGGGAAGAAAAAAATAAATGAGTATGTGGTTTTGCAATTACAGTCTGTCTCTTAATGCACTGTTACGAGAGGACTGAATAGAGAGCAAATAAACAACATCAGGTCTCTTTTGCTCTAACTTTTTGATTGCTCTCATACAATAATATCCCTTTTCCTGTACTTCATACACAGTAAAGTAGCTCCTATACTTTTTTCACACAGGTCTATAATGGAAGGGGAAGAGATTCCATCACCACTTATGATCACGTGCCATTAGCAAGGTGATAACTCCAAGCTCTCTAAGACTCTGCTACTGTCAGCAAGGGAATGGCTGATCTCCGTAGCAAAGGCTCAGGCATGGTGAGTCCCTGGAGGTACAGCCAGCATGACAACAGGGTATTGGACACTCTGTACAGGAGATTGGTTGACTCTAGTTGTCAATCTAAATAAGGAGCTTATTAATCTTCAGTGTATGTATATTCTTCCACCCAGTTTTTCTTCACTCTGTAAATGACTGATGACCAAAGATTTCACTTGCAAGCCGAAATGCCAAGGACCATAGCTCAGAACAGGAACCACAGAGTGTTTTGATGATGCGACCTCAAAACATCTATTATTCCCACATAGCAAACTAAATCAGGGCTGCCCCAGCCAGCTCAAGCTGGATGGGTGTGATGCTGAGCAGTGTTATAAATACATATTATATTATTGGCTTTTCGAAAACATTAAAATAAATATGTTAGAAATGTTAGAAAACTTAGTTGCATGGATATAGTTTCTTAGAAATAGTGGTGTGATTTATTAGGATTATAGCATGATATGTAACTTTTTGTTCATGTAACTAACTCAGAGAACAGCAAAGATAAGCAAGGAAGTTCCCCACATTCCTGAATTGCCTGGATGAAGATAACAATGGCAGGCTTCAGAACCTGGAACGAAGAATTTATTAATCAGGAAGTGGAACACAGGATAACCAGAGGATTTGGTCAGCAGAACTGGACCACAATGGATTATCAAATTTTAAATTGACCTGCAAGAAGGAAATAGTGACAGGATGGGGGGGACTTGAAATCCAAAAGAACACCAAAAAAGGAATATTTGAATGATGCATAGAAATCTATGAATATGTATGAGACTCGGGCATTTAATTGAAGAGATATGTCAGCTAAGGTGTGTCCCTGGCATCATGCCAAGCACCCGGCCGTATTAACTCTTTGCTTTATTTCTCTCTCCTGTTGTCCTTTTTATTTAACTCCTTATTAAACCTTTTAAATTTCACCAGGAGTGAACCTCGTTTTGCACAGCAGCAACCCGCAGTGCACACCTCTTTCAGTCTGAAAGTAACAGGCAAATACCAGCGGAGCAAGGTCAGGTGAAAATGACTGCAAAAGCCTCGTATCTCCCCTTCTGAGCAAGCAGCTCAGGATGAGCACGTTGATTTTCGGCACTGGCGCCGTCGTTCCGGTTATGCACCACTCAGGTGAAGCGCAGGTCACCTTGGCTTGTGGTGACTGGCTGGGGCAGCACCACCCTTCAAGCACGTGTTTCCCTACCAGCGACTGCGTGTTGCGACGAGAGGCCTTCTCCCCCCGCACACAGCCCCGGACCGGTCCCGGCCGCTCCGCCTCCCCGCTCCGCCTCCCCGCTCCGCCTCCCCGCTCCGCCTCCCTGCTCCGCGACCGCTTCCTGCACTCCGCCTCGCCCCGCCCCGCTCAGGACGTGCGCGGCGCGGCCATGGCGGCTGTGGACATCCGAGGTAGGCCCGGGGTAGGGGCGGCTCTCGGGGGTTGCTGCCCTCGGCACCAGGGCCTACTGCCCTCCGGCCAGGGCTCAGCTCCAGCCGCGGGGCAGATCCCTCCGCGAGGCGGCCCTAGGAGGGGGTCGCTGTGGCGTGACGGTCCTCGGAAGCTGGAACGGCCGGGCGGAAAAGCTGCCCAAAAAGCAGCTTTCTTGGATATGCGACAGGCTGGGAGCGTGTGCTCAGGGCCGCCTGGGGAAAACAAGCTTCCTTCTGGTAGACTCTGCCTTTTCAGGGGGGATTAGGGGGTCCTGCGGTGAGACGGCGACTTAAGGGAACAGCTGAAAAAGAGAGTTCCACTCTGAAGTGTGGGGGAAATTGGGAAGCGCTGGCATGTGTGAGGGACTTGCACTGGACCAGCGCGGCCAGTGAGGCTGGTAATCTTAGGAGCACTTCAGGTGGATGTGGTGAGGCAGGCCAGGTGTTAGAAAAGCCGGAAAAAGAAAGCTGAATTAACAATAACCAGGAAACATTTGGTGAGGAGTCGGGGATATTAATAAATAGAGATGTTTTGAAGAAGAAATAATATTTGGATAAATATCTTCAAAAAACTTATTGTGTTGTAAACACAGTAGAAGTTAAATTGCTGTGAAGAATTTGAACTTTGAGAGAAGAGGGGATTCAGAGGCCACAGGAAAGGAAGTTGTTTTTCTCCATAAGAGTCTCTGAATGGAATAACTAATTCTGATTAATAATAATCAGAAGCCTGTGTGGTGGAGTCTCACAGAATGAGCAAGAGCAGATATTTAGGGCAATCTCATGAAGGGTCAATTTTGATAATGCCACAGAGGTTTTCACCTTTTTGTCTTCAAATTCATAATGATTATGTGTAGTCCTGTGTGTTTTTCTGACAGCCTTGTTTGAGATTACACAAAGGAGCTATGTGAACAATTAATGGAGGAATGCTGTATTATTAGCTGATGAGAGAACCTCCTGTCTTACTCCAGATCATTTAAGCTCCCTCAAAGTCATTTATCTAACACAGTTCAATATAATAAGTAGATTTTGAGGCATACTTCTATTTTTAATCTGTTGGCAGTGGGTTAACCCTGGCTGGGTGCCAGGTGCCCACCAAAGCCACTCTACCACCCCCTTCCTCAACCAGACAAGGGAGAGAAAATATAATGAATTAAGCTTGTGGGTTAAGATCAGGACAGGGAGAGATCGTTCACCAGTTACTGTCATTGGCAAAACAGACTCAACTTAGGGAAATTAATTTAATTTATTACCAATTAGATCAGAGGAGGATAATGAGAAATAAAACCAAATCTTAAAAACACCTCTTCTCTACCACTCCTTTCTTCCTGGGCTTAACTTCACTCCAAAATTCATTACCTTCTCTCCCCCAAGCAGCAAAGGTGGACAGGGAATAGGGTTTTGATCAGTTCACATGTGTTGGCACTGCCGCTCTGTCCTCCTCAGCAGGACGACTCTTCACAGTCTTCCACTGCTCCACAGTGGGATTCCTCCCACAGGAGACAGTCCTCCATGAATTTCTCCAATGCTGTTGTCCCGAAACGTGTTTTTTCACCTGGTACAAGAAGCCCATCCACACAACAGAGTTGAGATATCTGATTTATTGCTCTCATATCCTGTACCAGCCTATACTGAGAATGAGGCTTCTTTACATAGTATTTACATACTTTAGAATAGTATTAAATTCCTGTTGATACTCTAAGCAGCAATCAGTACTGCTTCCAGGATGGCATTTTCAGGTTTCTGTGACATCTGGTTCATTGGTAAGCAGATTTGAGCTTTCCGTGTCTTTTTCTGTGAGATGCATATCTGTACACAGTTCTCAAAAAAAGTTTAGTGAGCATTTATCTTGCAGGGTAAGTCTTGTCCCAACAATGTAAGGGGACATTCTGACATCCAGAAGCTCATGAGTCTGTTTAGTATGTCAAATTGGGACACTCCATGAGTTACAGGAATGGCCATAAAACCCTTTTTCCCATTGCCCCAACAGTCGGTATCATAACTTTACTAAGCAGGCCCTTGCATCTGGTTATTACTGAATGTGTGGCTCTGCTGTTGATCAGAAGCCTGTTGTTTCATTCTCTGGTTGCGCTGGAGCTAGGAGGTCTGCTAGGGATGCCTTGACGTTTTCCACCAGTCCCCTCCTCTCATTGTCAGAAATGAGACATTGTCAGAGGATGTTTGCATCTAATTGTCCTTTCCTGCCTACAAAGAGCACATTGATTCAGGCCAAGGGGTGGGAGCCCTTTCAGACCCCAGCCCCCCCTGCCTATTGCTCTCCTTTGACCTTCTTTAGTACCATTCTCTTCTTCAAAGTGAAAAGGTAAGAATTATAGCCTGCATAACTCCTCCAATTAGGGTTATTAGTCAACATGATAGTTTTCAAAAGCTGATACATTCCAGTAAAACAGATTTAAGCCTAGCCACTTTGGTTATATATTTAAAAAATAAACGGGATTCAGGTAAGGGTAAAGCTGATAATAATATTCCCTGAATTTGGGAAATGGAAGGGTTAGAAATTAAGGTAGAATGCTGGATGATCAATACCTATAAAAAGGCATTCCAGATTTCTCTGCATGACACATCAAAACCAGTAGTGAAAAATCCAAATTTTGCACCTCTGAAAAATGGAATTGTTGCTGTAATTTTACTGTGTATCCCTTTGGGCCTGGCACAATGTGGGAGTATAATTTAAATTCCAAATAGAACAACTGCATTTTCACTAATCCAAGAGTATTAGAATATTTTATCTCCAGAAATTTTGGAAATGTGTGGTCTAAAGTACAGATCATCAAGAAATTCCATTTAATCCATCTTGGTCTCTGAAATTGGCGGAGTTGATAATGCAGATTAGTATTCTGCACTTAAACCAACCTGCTCACAATTTTTGAGTACCTCTGTGCAGGACGGTTAGCTTGGTTACGCAGGCAATCCCTCACTTTTCCAGAATGACTGAGACCTTTGCAGCCCCCAGAGCTGGGTCAGGATGAACAAGAGCCCATTGTCACAGAGAGCATGGCCTCTGACCTGCCCTACCCTCTGGGACACCTTTGGCACTATTTTGCCTGGGTGAACATGACCTGTCAGCTCTGCAGGGCCTGGCAACTCGTGGGGCTGCTTGGCGTGGCTTGTATTGCACTCGGCATCGGGAGAAATGTGAACAAAGCGCTCCAGCGTGGGTCCCCCGTGGGGTCAAAGTCCTGGCAGCAAACCTGCTCCAGCTTGGGCTCCTCTGTCCAAGGGACCAGAGGTCATGTCAGGAGCCTGCACCAACATGGCTTCCCATGGGGTCACAGCCTCCTTTGAGCATCCACCTGCTCCAGTGTGGGGTCCTCCAGGGGCTGCAGGTGGATCTCTGCTCCACTGTGGATCTCCGCGGGCTGCAGGGGCACAGCCTCCTTACCATGGTCTGTGCTTGGCTCTGTAGGACACGGGGAAGCTTCCAGCAGCTTCTCACAGAAGCCATCCCTGTAACCCCCCCTTTCAAACCCAATGCCCTGTCAGGCTACTTTACTGTTCCTCTTAGTTTGTCAAAGCCTACTGCTGGGCTACCTGGCCAGCAAGGCCAGGTTCAACACATTGTGTGAATTACTCTCCTTTTTTGCCATTGCTTGCTGGCTTGTCTTCCAAATTGTCTTGAAAATCATGACAGATTGGCAGTATTGTCACAAGCACTTTACTTTTGAATCTGTGATGCAAATTCCACAAGAAATGCTTTGCACAAGACGTCCTATTTTTGAAAGGAACAGGGAAGCAGGAACACCATCCTTTCTTTCTCATACCCAAAATAAACAGTACAGCCTTCAGTATAACAGGCATGTCAGGTTCATGGTTTGATTTATTCTTCCTCCCCTCTTTTCCCAAGAATAGTTAAAAGAACGCTCTTGCTAGTTATAAAGGCTATTATAAATACTGGCACTAAGCAGCTATTATATTCCAACTTAATATTCCATTTTATGATAAATTTATCAGTCTTTATACAGCATGGTAGCTATATTTATATAGATATATATCTAGACCTAGCCTGACATTCTTATGAGAATGCAGGTGTTATTAGTCATACAAACAAGGAAGGTATGTATTTGAAATATAATATGAGAGTTTATTATGAGATGAATGCAAGCACTTAAGATTTTAAGATTTTTTTGAAAGGAGAGCTCTTTGGGGTTTGAATGGCATTTGGAATAAACAGTGCTACCATGGCTTAGGTGCTTAATAATGGATCTTAGTGCAGTGTTTCTGAAATTTCCTTTTCTATAGTGAGGAGAGAGGATAGTCTATGTGAAATAACATGAATGCCTCTAGACTTTTCCCTCCCTTTCCCTGCCCCGCTTGAAACAGGCTGGAAATTCTGAGATTAGCAAGGAAAAATGGTTTATGTGTAGCTATTTCTGTTGCATTTTTCCTGGTTTGCAAAGCAGGTAGTGTTACTTTATTAACACTTCCTCAGAGAAGCTGCTAATAGTACATGAGCTGACATTTTTGAAACTGATCCAATGATCCTTGAGCATGCTAAATTGTCACAGAAGTAAAATATTCTCAGTGGAATGATATGTGGGCGTTCTGGGTATGTATATAATGCGTGAACTTTAGGGAGTGGCTCCCATGAGGAGAGAATTTCAATTCTTCAGTCATTTTTCAGTGACTTCTTATCACTTACGGGGTTTTTTTTAATCTAAACAATGCATGTCTCTACTTGTTTTCTTGTGTTTTGGAAATTCTGTTTGCTGCTCCTGTGATTTAAAATGGATGAATTTCAGGGTGTTTTTCAAGGTTCCTCCTGGATCTCCAGTGTTAGCAAATTTGTTGACTATGGAACTGGTTGTTGATGCTGTGCCTGAGGAACATCATTTTCCTGCAGTGTGATAATAAAATGCAGGGACTTTAATTCATATTTCCCTGTAAGAATTTAACTGGCCTATAATGACTTGAACGTTATGAGATGTGTTTATTTTTGAAAGCTTACTTTTTAAATATAATTGTCAGTGTTCAGTAGTTAGATTTCTATAATATCCACTGAGTTATGGAACAAGTAATTTGCTGGAAGTAATTTGGCGGATTAATTTTATAGTCAGGAATAGAATCTCTTGTTCAAAACTACTGGGAAACATCTGCCCAAAGATAGCATCTTTGTGGTGTTTTTTTGGGTCTTTTTTTTTTTTGTCTTGTGTACTGCTAAGAGAACTGAAGAAGGTTAAAGGTTATCAATTATTATTTGAACTCTATGAAATACTTCTTTAATTTTAACTGGTGTGTTTGACTCTGTGTTCCATCTCCTTTCTCTGCTATAATCATTAACTGGTGGCAGTCTCGTATGTATTTGTAGTGTTTTTGATTGCTTTGGTACTCAGTGTAGATTTATTTTCCCAGATAATCTGTTGGGAATTTCCTGGGTTGACAGCTCCTGGATTCCAATATTAAACAATGGGAGTGTGTTGGACTATTTCTCAGAGCGAAGTAACCCATTCTATGACCGAACATGTAACAATGAAGTCGTCAAAATGCAGCGGATGACCCTGGACCATTTGAAGTAAGTAGTAATCTGCAGCTGGTTCCTGTGCAGTATCCCTTGTCCCTCCATTCAGAGGCTTTGGTGATTGAATGGAAGCATGCTGGAAACCTCATTCTGTTCGGTGCTTTTTAGTCCCACTACTTTCCAGGGAGCCCAGCTTTTTCTGTGTTTGGATGTTTTCTAGTTCTTCTTATGCCATCCCAAGGCAGTGTTAAGCATGAAGGATTCTGTGTATCTTTTGAGGTTCCAGTAAATCACCCTTTAGATATTTCTCTGAAATAGAAAAGCTGTTTTCTCTCATCCTCCCAGCTCAACAGAACCTGAGCAATGTAATGTAGCTAAATGTTTATTCTGCAGTGAATAGGGTTTATGTTAGGGGATACTTTGAGTTCATAAATAGTTTGTGTTTCCATATACTGCTGGCTATGTGCCATAATTAGTACATAATTCCTCTGAAGAGCTGGCTTTTTAGTATGGACAATAAGAGTAGTGAGTGTTGTAAATAAACTGACCACATATGGTTGTGTAATGAGATTGCATGTGCAAGTTAACTTTCTTTTCAGTTCCCCATCTGCTACACTGAGCCCAAGTGAGTTTGAGAACTATTTAAAGACTCTACAATATGATAGGGAGTTTGCAAGCAGAGCTAGATGTTCATTGGTAAAGTAATTTGTGCTCAGATGTGGTTGCAGAGAGACTTTTACATCAGACACACAGATGATCACATCATACACCAGTTCTTTGTTGCTGTATTTAACTGACATCTCCATGATGGTAGATCGTTATCTCTCTTGCTATTTATCTGTTGCTGATATATTCTACTTGTGTTGTGTTGGATTGTTCTAACTCCCTTTGTGTACGCACCTAGGGTTTGATAGTTAGCTCAGGAAATCCTTTGCCTCAATTTACTGCACATTATAAAGAAGAGCTTTCAAAGCACCAAAACTTTGTTGCTTTACTGCTGGGCCCTTTGGTTGCTCTTCACATCCTACAGATTTTACTTCAAGGAAGATGCTTACTCTGGTTGCTTATTTTTCAGCCAGATGGTTGGAGTGGAGTACATCCTTCTTCATGCTCAAGAGCCCATTCTGTTCATTATCCGAAAGCAGCAAAGGCAGTCTCCAACACAAGGTACAATCACTCAGTTCTTGCCCCTGTTGAGATGCCTGATCAGTCAGTTGTTTTTAACAGTTCCTAATTCGTGTCTAAGCACTTCTGTTTCCCTTTTTCTGTCTTTATCTCCAGTCTAACTGGGAGGGTATGAGGCCTTGTGGTGGGGAGATCCTTTCTCCAGCAATTCCCTGCAGTGTGCCAGCAGCAGGAGTGCCATCTTGTGGGGAAATGGGAACAGCAGATGAGAAAGTGATGCCCTGTGCTACATTTTCCTTCAGGAAATTGCTGATAGCAGTCACTGCATGTCGTATTCATCTGTTAGGATATGCAAGAGTGTTCATTTCTTGTTGTGATGCAATCTTGTGGTAACAGCACCACTCTTTCTTAGAGTGTTACTGGTGACCTTTCCAGTTTCTAAATCAAATACCTTAGCTTTTTTTTTCCCATCTGCATGCAACTGGCTTCATTATTCCTTTTTAACCTTGAATTTATTTGTGTGTGTGTGATTAATCAAATATGTAGTTATATTTCAATAGTTACTGGACTGTCTTATCTGTTTACTGCATGTTTGTATAAAATAATTTAGGTTATTTCAGAGTAAGCTTTGTAGGAGAGAAAGGTGGGGTTAGTGCTAGTTATTTCTTACATTTTTTTTAGGGATTTAGGCTCTGCATATGCCTTTTGGTCTTGTACAGGACTGTGCCTTGTCTCGTAATGTTTTTTATTTGCTTATATCAGCTAATGGTCCCTTTACATTGCAGTTCCATGTTGAGAAAACATATGATTGATTCTTTTAATATGTTGTTTGAGTTATTTCTTTATTAGAGATTTTGAACATAGCATCTAAAAGTGAGTATGGAATTATCATGCAGCCTTAATTTCTGGTTTTGACACCTGTCAGATCAAGACTGGAGTTGAGTTTCCACCGAATTTGTGTTTAGACTTATGCTGTAGGGCAGATATATGTTTGGTGGAACTTAACTGAGACTTGTTTGGTAACATTTTTCCCACTGTGACTGTAAAGTTCGTGCTGGGTATCTTGATTGAGTTTCATAGTTCCCTAGCTCAGATGTTACCATGTGTTTTGTTTTATTTTATCAGAGTACAAATAATAGTGTATTTGAGACATGGGAATGGGGATGTAAAACTGAAGTTTAATGAGTTCATAACTAGTGTAGAACACTCAAATACAACTGATGCAGGCCTGTCTTATGACTTCTGTGTGTTTTTAAAACAGATGTATTTATATTTAAAATTCTTTAAGACAAGTTTTTGCCTGTTTGAAATGATACTAGAAAAATCTTTATATCAATTATTAGGGAGAGTCACCTGTCTAGGGAGGTCGGCCCTGGCACAGAGCTGTGAGGCAGTAAAACTGCTGTTTTGTGTCTGGCTTTGTTTGCAAGGAAGTGCTAAGCATTCTTTTTCTTTTGAGGGGTAGTGGGTACTGGCTGTAATATGCACCCAGGTGTCTGGGACTGCTCATTTAGGCAGGTGTCCAAGCTTCATAAAATGCAAGTACTGGGTGAATTGTTAGTACATATGGAAGAACTGGAACACATGTGTGCACAGGTAAAGTCCTTAGGAATCTGAGAGCTGAGAACATTGCTGTGGTTGCTCAATTGAACAATGTTTGGCAGAGTGACAGAGGCAACTGTCATGTTCTCTGTGCTGCAGCTCTAATGAACAAGAATTTTTGATTGGTCAGTAGAGGCTCCAAATCTGATTTAGCAAATGCCTTCAGAAGGTAGGGTTATTTTGGCAGAATGTTACTAATTTGGAAAAGCATGCTCTGTGTGTGCTTAACTCCTATTGGTCTGGAAAATCTAGCTGAGAGGACTGTACAAGTTAGAGAAAGCTGACTCCAGAAGAATGAGATCTTACATTATTGTGGTTTCTACTGGTAGCCGAGGCTAGTGGAATTACTCTCAGAGCAGTTCACTTGACTAGTAGTAGCTCTAGTGTAGCTCTGAAAAGCCCAGTTCTGTGAGGCCATTCTTTTGCTTGCAGTAGAACAGGACTTTAGTGGATGCTTTTTTATCTGTAAAGCAGATCTTGGTTTTTCTCTCCTTATCAGTCTGTGCCTAAGGTGAAAATGAAGCACCTTGAAGGAAAAGGTTAAGAAGAGAAAATTTTGTGATAAGAGGAATATTGCAATTTCTGCTGCTAAGACTGAAATTCAGCAACAAATACACAGTCTTCAGCTAGAGCTTTAAAATGATCCTGCATTTTTCTTCTTTTCCTTCCCACAGTTCTGCCACTGGCTGACTACTATATTATTGCTGGAGTGATTTATCAAGCACCTGACTTAGGGTCTGTCATTAACTCCAGAGTTGTAAGTGTTCTGTGCATTTGATGTATACTGGTTTATATCTGTTTTTACTTTTGGTTCTCCCCCAGGCTGTTTAAATCTCTCCTTCACTATTTTCAGGAAGGATCTTTTGTAGTGACAGCAGAGTAACTTAAACCCCACAGATTAATATAGTGTGCGTCCCACATGAAAGTGCACAATCCTGTGAGGCTGCAGTATTGCCTGAACACTAGCATACATTGTTTAAGGATGAAGGATAAGAGTAACTGATGCTACACAATTGGCAAAACAGCATGGAGTTTGAATAATCAAAAGAAAAAATATTTGACGAATACATATGAAATAGTAACTAAATACATAATCAGTGAAGCTTGCTTTAGAACAGTAATGTTAAGCTAATGTAATATTTATTTTTAAATGAGGCTTATGTGTTTAAGTTGAGTGGTATTTCTTTTTAAATTGGATGCTCAAGTTTGAGTCTTTCTGTTCTCGTAAACTACTGCTTTTGCAAGTTTTTCTCTGTCAGTTTAGAAAAGCACTTCAGAAGAGCCTTGTGAGAACCTGTCAAAGAAATTACATTCTCAGTTCAAAACTGGATGTTCTAAGTTCCCTTCCCAGAACAAAAATGAGTATAGAATACTAATTTTAAAATACCTACTTTCAAAAATTTGTATTGTATTTTCTCCTTATGTTNTGAGAAAATACAGGTGAAGTTCAGAGGAGAGACAAATATCAACTTGCCATACAACAAAGAGCTGCTAAGAGAAAATAAATTTTAATATATCTTTCTCCAATATATCTGTGACTTGCAGAGAAAACGAAACCAAAAGCCAAGAAGAAAGAAGAGCCAAGCTCTATTTTCCAAAGACAACGGGTAGATGCTTTGCTTTTAGACCTAAGACAAAAGTTTCCACCCAGATTTGTTCAGGTATGACACTCAAAAGCCACAGTATTGCTGTAACATAGAACTTAAAAGACAGTTAAAANAGAAAAAATATTTGACGAATACATATGAAATAGTAACTAAATACATAATCAGTGAAGCTTGCTTTAGAACAGTAATGTTAAGCTAATGTAATATTTATTTTTAAATGAGGCTTATGTGTTTAAGTTGAGTGGTATTTCTTTTTAAATTGGATGCTCAAGTTTGAGTCTTTCTGTTCTCGTAAACTACTGCTTTTGCAAGTTTTTCTCTGTCAGTTTAGAAAAGCACTTCAGAAGAGCCTTGTGAGAACCTGTCAAAGAAATTACATTCTCAGTTCAAAACTGGATGTTCTAAGTTCCCTTCCCAGAACAAAAATGAGTATAGAATACTAATTTTAAAATACCTACTTTCAAAAATTTGTATTGTATTTTCTCCTTATGTTCTGAACACTGCCTTACATTCTTGTTCGGAAAGCTCACTGCAGTGCATGGAATTCAGTCTGCTTTTGAAGAAGCTATGTCCTACTGTCGCTATCACCCATCTAAGGGCTACTGGTGGCATTTTAAAGATCAAGAAGAACGAGGTATGATTTCTAGTTTCTCCTGCATACTTTGGGAGAGGAAAGGAATGTAGGGAAAAGCTTGATGCAATGCACCGTAGTGATGGAGGGGTGGGATGAAGTGTCTGAAGGGTAAGTTAGGGCTCTCTGCCAGGTGGAAGGAATCTTGCCCTTCTGTGCTGGTGGGAATGAACATTGAGGCATGGGTGGGAGATGAAAATGGTGAGCTGTGTCAACAAAGTGGGCAACTCTTCAACCCTCTGGTGACCAAAACACATTTTCAGAAGCCAAACCAGTTTGTCAGGAGGTAA
>VZTN01024956.1:56913-71209 GCA_013400515.1 Erpornis zantholeuca | reverse complement strand
CACAGTATTGCTGTAACATAGAACTTAAAAGACAGTTAAAAGTATTTGAACAGCTGAAACTGAATGGGAATTTCATGTATTTCTGCAATAGTAACACAGATTAGATAATAAATTTGACATGGAAGGTTCATATCGGAATGTAGGATCTCCCTTTGTAATCATAGCAGTCATTAAGACCTTGGCAAAACAATGAGAGTGAATTTTATTATACACCTTCCTTATCTGATCACAGAGGGTCTGTTGTCAGCTATCGGATGTTGCTGCTGCTTCAGTTTCCTGCTTTGTGAACTCAATCAAGCCATCACAGTATTTTGTTTTAGTTACTCCATTGTTCTGGAGACTCATTAGTTAGCATGGAAATTCTTGGCATTCTGTGAAGTTGTGATTACCTCTGTTTTTGGTAGCCATTTGTTCAATCAGGTCTTCTGCTTGGGAGTAAAGGAAATTATGTTTACAGCATCTCACAAAAGTGCCCCTCAGATGCGGGGAAGACTGGCTAATCACATATTTTTTGCTTTAGTGTTTTTCAGTTGTCAGAGGAAAAACTGAATGTTATAAAATGTTAACTGGATTTTGTTTAAAGTGTATTGAGTTACCCACTCTATCCTCACCTCTTATGTATATGAGTGCATTGCTTGCATTTTCTTCCTAAATGAATAGCAAGAAGGGGTGAGAATTACAACTCTGGTTCCACTGATTTATTGGTTTTTTTTTCTTCCCCCACAGCAAAAGCCTGGAGAAAAGCCTATCCCAGGTAAAAATGTAATATTCTCTCAAGACTTTAAAAATAGGCTCTGTATGCAGTATCTTTCAGTTGCCGTGTAAGCTCTTGCTGCTGCTGAGGTGGTTTGGAATTCTGGCATTACCTAATTGTGCAAAGTAATGGATAAGAGTGAAGACTTTGAGTTGATCATAGGCAACTCCAAACAGGAAAGGCATGAACTGTATCACTTCAATCTATTCCACCTTTTGACCCATATAAGTATGAATGTACTCCCTGCTTATTCTTGCACCTTTGAATTAATGTTGCCCTTTTGACATTAACAATATTTTCTAAATACTCTGAAGAGTATTTTAGGAGTGAAAATCAGAGGTTTAACTTTCTTTTGCTGTTACATCTTTAGTGGATCAAATCAAGAAGGAACCAGAACCGGCCCCTGAAGCTGTCAAGCCAGAGGAAAAAGAGACTGTGAAGAATACTCAGAGTGCTGGTGCTAAAGGACCACCTGAAAAAAGAATGAGACTCCAGTGAAAGGAGAAGCTATTACATGTCTGGATTAGTCAGTACCTGGAAAATAGGAGATTTTTGCTCCATTTTCTTTGTATTTATGCTCTTCCACTGAGACTGACAGTTCAGGGACCAAGATCCCTGTAACAGCTTTTTCTTACGAACCTCTCATGCAAATGTTAATGTCAGGTTGTGAGCTGCCTCAAAGGAGGTGTTTTCAGTCTTCGTCTTATTTTGAATGTTGGCTTCTGAGAATTGTTTTTACATGGACATATTCAGCAGCCTCCTGAAATCTTTACAAACTCTTGCATCCTTTGCGTCTAGGTTTCCTATGTAAAAAGAAGAAACTTTTGTATATAAAAAGGAATTGGAATTCCTGGCAAATAAAACTCCTGACTGCTGGAATGCCTTTCTTAATTGTATATTTTGTTAGTAGCAAATATGTCATGTGTGCCGGCAGCATTTATTTTTTGCATGGACATTGGAATATATTATGTTCTATTTTGAGGAGGAAGAGTTAGGTTGCCTGCTGCAAATTTCTGTGCCTTTAGTGTGCTTGGGATAAAGATAAATGATTTGGTAACTGGACCCTCAAATCCACGTAGCTAGATGTCAGAATGCTCTCAGTTTCTAGATGTTCTTGGACACTGGTTTTACTTAATGGTTAAGCAGGTAATTTATTATAGAAGTTAGTGTTTTGGGAGAGAGATTTATGACATAAAACAAGCTAAAATTTCGTGATGTTGCAAACTCATCGAAGCTGTTTATATTTCTCTTCCTTTGTGCTCTTAGCACTTCCTTGCTCCTTCATTAAACATGTGCCTTTTAGACTTGTGGAAGTAGGATAGTGCAAGAGAAACACCACTGACAGCTATACACTTTTTAAAGCATATTGCTTGCATAAACATTTTTTTTTCTCAGAAAAATTAGAAATCATCTATTGAAAAGAAATTACTATTAGTTTGGTTGTGTTTTTTCATTGAAGTAATAGAGTGACCCTTGAAACAGCTTGCTTTCTTTCCACAGCTGTTAATTGGGTTCCTACAGTAAACTGTAGTAAGCAAGAAAAAGGTTTGTGCATAGCAACCAAAATGTAGATAGGAAGAAAGACTAAAGTATGCTTAGATAACTGTGTTAAATTTATTTTCAGGTTACAATACACTTTTTCAGTAATTTAGCTCTCCAGTCAGAGCTGTTTATGGCTGACTGATAGAAAGTTCTATGTCATTTTTGTCCTACAATCCAAAGCTGTAATGTTAAAAGATGTAGATACACCAATAGCTGTTTGCAGTTAATGCAGATACAGATCTGAAATTCATGTATTTGTGTACTTGAGTGTGTATTAGGTTTATTTCATACCAGGATCAGGTTTGAACAGCCGTTTTCTCAAAATTTTGATAAAAGTCAATAATAAGCTAGTGTAAACTATTAAATCAAGTGAAAATATAGAAAGCAGTTACTCTGGCATGCTCAAGACAATATGGTGTGAATATACTTAGAAAAAAAAGGGTGTTGATTCTTTCTAGTATTAAAGAAATACCTCTGAAAGCAAGTAGTGGTAGAAGCACCAAAGCCATTGCCTCATCCACCCCCATGATGGAAAGCCAGGATTTCCAGAAATGAGACATGAATGGTGAGGAACTTCAGCAGTCCTGGCTGTTGGTGGTCAGAATAAAGTCCTTGGAAATGGCCATTAAAGGAGCTGAGAACCTGTATGTAATTTGGAAAAACTTAAGCAAGGAAGATGACAGACTGCACTTAATGAGGATCTAGGGTGTTGGGTGTTGGTTGTGTGGGGGTTTTTTGATGGTTTTTTGGTGTTTTTGTTGTTGTTGTTTTGTGAGGGGGGGATGTGTTTGGTTGGTTTTCTGTGTTGGTTTTGGTTTTTTGTGTGTTGGTTTTGTTTGTTTAATTGGTTTTTTAAATGGAGAAAAATTATTTACTCATGCACCAAGGAAATATTTAACACTACCAGCAGAAGAAAGGTAGCTTGTTTATTGCTGAAGACACTTAGAGCTGGGGCAAATGCTAGAACATAGTATAAGCAAAATATTCTGAGTCTCTGGACTTCACCTGAAATAAAATGTGTTGTACAACTCAATGTCTGAAAAGGAATTTCCCTAAAGTAGAAGGGTTTGAAGAAGGGCAATGAGTCAGTTTGTCCCATGATGGCGCTGGGAAGATAAATACTGGGTCTTTATAAAACTGAGTAGTGAAACAAGTAGGAAAGTAGAGAACTTGTTCTGCCTTGTAGTACCAGAATAGAGGGGCAAATAAATGAAACTGAATTGGAGTTACATTTAAACAGAACCATTATATTCCATGCTGAGAATTTGAGCTGATCAGACATAAGGGTGGAATTTGAAGGGGCACGCTGTCTTCACGTCTACATCTCTGAGCAGCCTTTTTGCCTTCTGCAGAAGGTGTTGGCTGGTGTCAAAGGGCATTAAAAAGGATGGATTCCTGGTCTGATCCCATCTGAGTTAAAGCACCAGCATCTAAGCTATTGAGAGGATAGAAAATGGCTTCTATTCATGAAGCAAGCATTTGAATGTGATAAGCCTTTTCCAGGGGAATGATCTTTCCCCAGGCTAGTTACGTTGTAAAGCAATAAGGGATGTTACTGCTGTGTCCCTTTCTTAGTAGCTGTCCAGTGCTGAAGGTTTGCCATATGAGGGACTGAAATACCTTCTGATCCTCTTACTTGCTGACCAGATATTATATTAACTTACTGAAGTGACATTAAGTCAGATATTGCTGTTAAGATGTTAAGCAGATATCTTGTAGTCAGTAATGTTTTTCAGTGCATGAGAGTCTAAGCCTTTTCTCTCTTGGTTTAGAGCCTGACTGTGAAGTCCAAAGTCCTTCCAAAGGAAGGATTTGTAAAGCTTGTAGATGAAAGGGAAAGAAGCAAGCACTTCTGAATTTTGCTTGTGTGTCACCTTCTTCTGTATAAAGGAGAGATTTGGTTGTACAAGAGAACTATCTCTACTTTTTGTTCTTAGGTAATAACCATTCAGACTTCAAAAGGGCTTTTCTTCACCTAAATCATGGGGTAGCTGAAAATTACCTGGAACTCAAATAGAAACAGTTCTCCTCAGAGCCTGAAGGTACATGTAAATGTATACCCGTGAACAGCTACACATATTTGTACATACATGTGTGTATATGTACATGTGCATGCAAAAATTCAGCCAGACTGTATAGGAAGGAGGGGCACTCTAGCTACCTCAGTTTACTGTGTAAAGCTGATGGTGTCTCAGGTGCAGCAGAAATACTGTCTTTGTCATCTTTACACTAAGTAAGGTCTGATCAGGCTATATGTTGCTCTCACACATTCCTCTTTGCCACTCTGCCCTTATACTTTGTATTTTGACAGCCTTTTCCTAGGAAAGAAAGTTAGAGGCCCTGTGGTCACTCAGTACGTTTTGTTTGCGAGAGCAAGCTGTTCTTGGAGCAAGAAGGGTATAGGCAAGAGGAGGGACAAGGCAAAGGGGATAGATTAGCTTTATTTTGCGACAGGGAGGTCCTCTGAGAAAAAGGGTGAAGGTGTGTTATGCACATAGACTGGCTTCACTGACCAACAGATGGTTTCTGAACAAAAGCTGATGTGATACACTTCTTCAGGGTTGTTTTCAATAATTATAATTTTTCAATAGCAAACTAAATGATAACTAGGCATTCAAGGTTCAAGACAGGTTTTTTTTCTTGGAGAGGAGGGTGAACTTTCAATAAAGTGTTGCTTTGGTCATGTAATGATGCACAGAACAAACAAATGGTCTCTTACGTGTCCTGTAGCCTAAAATGTGGATCATAGGTGGGTGAGTAGTGGGGAGACATTTTCCCAGTGGGATGAGTTATGATGTATTATTGAGCTCTCAGCAGTCTGAAGGCTTCATTTCTTTCTGCCAGTAGATTTCATCCTGTGGTCCACAACACTGCTGATGTTTCGTGACCCGTTCCTAAAGTCTCAAGAGAAGGCAAGTGAGAAAAGGAAACATCTTGCTGGTAGGATTCAATTCCACAGGAACTTGCACCTTCATTGGAAATTCTAGGGAGCTACAAGATTGAAAAAAAAAAGAAAAACATTCATGAGAAAGCCAATTTCTGCAGTCGAAGTAGCTTCAGATTGTGATGTTTTTTCCTGCTCAACTGTAAGGTCAGTTATTTTTCCTTCCAACCTGTTCATTGTCATATAATGGGAATCTTTCCCTCCTTCCCCTTTGATCTTTACCTGATAAAAATTACCAGAAATCCAAAGCTCTGGTAACCTGAACACAACAGTGTGATCCCTTTTTATGTAAGCTCAATGCTGAAGGACTTGCTTAGGTGCTGAACCCAGTGTCACAAACTTGTATTGACACATCCTCCCAAGAATCTGTCATGAGTTCAGCAGTGAAACCTGAGTATTTTCTAGTCCTAACTATATGGCTATGTTTATAGTAAAAGAGAAAGAAAGTAGTAGGCAACCTCAGGTCGGATGGTAGGGGTGGTAAAACATGACTCTTGCAAATTGGCAGAGTGATTTAGCAGGGTCTTTTGTATACTTTAAGGAGTGATCACACAGAAGTATCCATTTAAAAATAGCACTACAGGCTGCACGCAGATTATGTAATAGGATTTTTCCATTATTGTGGTCTGGGTTATATTTATTTCAAAAGACATAATCTGACATAGTTCACAGTATTGAAATGCAAAGCTGATAATTGAAAAGTAGTGTACAATCATTCAACAACTAGCTGCACATAAAAGACTTCACAAGAAACAGTTTCTATCATTTTAAAAGTAATAAGAAAATTAATCTAAGCCTAAAACAGGTCATGAGTTTGGATGGGTATCTAGAAAGATCTTCCTATATGGATCCTAATAGAAGCAGGCATCCTGTATTCACTCCTTTAATCTGAGGTAGCATATTGCAAGGTGTATGCTGCTAATGCTGGCCAAGCTTGCAAGGAATGAGCAAGGTACCAAACCACAGAATCTGAAGCCCCTTTGGACAATTGTTGGTAACCTCCACAGCTGTTAGTTAGGCCTGCCATGTTCCCAGTATAAGGTACCAGCCCACTCAGGACCCTTGGGCACAAGGCAGCAAAAGGAGGCTCTCAGCATTCTGCCAGTTTCTTTCACTGCCCAGCCCCCTGAGGGGCAGTGCCTGTCTCAGGTAGTTTGAAATAGTAACTGTTGCTGCCTGTGCCAGGGTGATAGTGAGCACAGAGAAGCTGGTGCCAAAAGGCAGGATTCCCGAGATCCATATGGGATGGTAGAAGGGTACAGCTCCTGCAGCTGAGAAAGATAAGGGCCATAGCAGGTTGGACTTCATCCTAAATGTCCTTGCAGTGCTGAGAAGAAAGTTACGAAGTTCCCAAAAGGTAACATCTGTGGCTAAGTTGAATCCCAGTGCTATGTACCAAAAAGCCAGCATGCACAGGTGTGTTGCACAGCACATCTTGTCTTACCACAATCCAGATCACTGTCTTATGCTTGTCTTGATGGAGCTGTACCTCAAACCAGAGATGGCAGCCAAGTGGAAGATGTACTGATAAGTGTTCTCTTTCTGTTGCTATGCAATCACAAGTCTTTAGAAAGGACATGATGTGGGAAAATGACTGCTGCATAAGTGCTGTAATTAAGGTGTGTTGTTGTAGGTATGTAGCAGCTGTGGTGTAGATAGGCTTGAGGATTTTACACTTGGTACTATTGGTCTCCATTCTATATTATAGAATGTAGTAGAATTGAATTCCCCCCTGGTTCTACCTTTTTTCTTGGTGTGTATGCTGTAGTAGCTATAGTAAGGTACATGCTAAGGTCACCACAGGGAGCATTTCTGTACTTTTTCATTGCAGACTCTAAGCCTTTCCAGATATTCTCTTGGGCTGAAATAGCCTGTTTCTGATGTCCACTCACAAATTATCCTGTAAAAAAAACAGCAAAAAAAGCAAAAGCCAACCTTTTGAGATTTTAAAACAGAATTTCCCACTTATGGTCTACCCAAATGATCCCTTTGCTCAACACAAACATCTATGACGAGTGTGAAGCTGAGCTGAGGGCTGTCCTTGCTATGTCTGCTCAGAAGGAGAAGTACTCATTAATTTAAAATGAAGATTATTAAAAGCTGGGAACGTGTTTGTGGGAGGCTAATTTACTTGCTGCTCCTCACGAGAGCCTCTGTCCTGGCTCAAAGAGCAGGGTGGGGTCTCTGGAGGCGCCCGGGGAGGGCTCGGCGAAGTGCCGTGGCCGCAGGTGCCGTTTCCCGGGGAGCGGNGACCGTGCCGCGGCAGCTCAGCCCTCGGGCCGGTGACGACGCCCCGGCCCTTTCCTACTGGCTGAACGTGGCGGGGCGGCCGCGGGTGCTGCGCCTGCAGCCCAGGAGGGGCCTGGTCTCCCGCCCCTTCACCCTGGTCACCTACGGCCGGGACGGGGCTCGCCGGGAGGAGCATCCCTTCGTGCGGGACAACTGCTTCTACCAGGGTGAGGTGCTGGGGAGCCCCGACTCCCTGGTGGCCCTCAGCACCTGCGGCAGGGGCCTCCAGGGCGTGCTCTGGGTGGAGGATGATACCTACCAGATCGAGCCCGTCCCCAATGATCCGGCCTTTCGGCACATTCTCTACCGCATGGAGGAGGCCAACAGCCCCGAGGGACCCAGCTGCGGACTGACGCCGGAGGTGCTGCAGCAACAAAAGGCTGTGCTGCCGTGGTTCAAGGCTCCCAAGGCAGAGGACGAGAACGAAAGCCTGAAGGACTGGTGGACACACATCAGGTATGTGAAAATGGTAGTGGTCGTGGACAACGTGCGGTTTGTGAAGTCAGGCAGGAGCAAATCCGAAGTCTTGAAGGACGTCATGCACATCATCAATGTTGCGGACATTATGTACAAACAGCTTTCTGTCCGGCTTTTTCTTGTGGGACTGGAGATCTGGACTGAAAGCAACTTAATAAACGTTACTACCTCTCTTCCCCAGGTACTTACTGCCTTTAACAACTGGAGAAAGTCAGACCTGTACCAT
Organism: Erpornis zantholeuca; assembly: GCA_013400515.1. Lineage (NCBI taxonomy): Eukaryota > Metazoa > Chordata > Aves > Passeriformes > Timaliidae > Erpornis > Erpornis zantholeuca. The sequence goes on along the minus strand of VZTN01024956.1, from coordinate 62,977 downwards.
CGGATATACCATGATGTTGCTCACTTATTTGCATTTCAGCGGTTTGGAGGCACCCTAGGACTGGCATATATAGGGACAGTGTGTGATAGCCACTGGTCATCGGCGGTTATTTCCTTCACTGAGAAAAGGTTGTCTGGAATTTTTGTCACATTTGTCCATGAGTTGGGCCATAATCTTGGGATGGTCCATGATAAACCAGAATGTAAATGCAGACGCAAGACATGCATTATGTATGAAAACAATGCTGAAACTGATTCATTCAGTGACTGCAGTTACAAACAGTACTTTGACCTGGTTGTAAATGGTGCTACGTGCCTTCGTCAACCGCCAGCACCTGGCACTTTCTACCCCAAGGAACATGAATACTGTGGGAATAAGATAGTAGAACATGGAGAGCAATGTGACTGTGGTTCGGCAGCAAACTGCAGAAAGGATCCTTGTTGCCGTGCAAACTGTACACTTACTCCCGGTTCAGTCTGTGCATCTGGAAAATGCTGCAAGCACTGTAAGGTCCTTCCAGCAGGAACGCTTTGCAGAGCAAGTACTGGCAGCTGTGACCTGCCAGAGTATTGCAATGGGATTTCCCCTCAGTGCCCACTGGATGTATACGTACAAGATGGAACCCCTTGCAAAAATGGTATTTATTGCTATCAAGGAAAATGTTCTTCCCACAGTAAACAGTGCCAGCATCTCTTTGGCAAACAAGCCAGGGTTGCTCCTTTAGATTGCTTCAAAGCAGTGAATACTCAAGGTGACCGGTTTGGGAATTGTGGTATTCGTGACAATATTCATTTTACAAAATGCAGTACTGAGAATATCTTATGTGGTAGGATTCAGTGTGAAAACATAGCCAAATTACCTTTCTTGCAGAACCATGTAACGCTAGTCCAAACTCCTGTTCAAGATAAAAATTGTTGGGGTCTTGACTATCACATAGGGATGCCAAGAGCAGATGAGGGAGCTGTGGAAGATGGCACACCATGTGGTAGTGATAAGCTTTGTATCAACAGGACATGTATGAATGTATTAGTGCTGAACTACGACTGTAACATGACAAAGTGTCATGACAGAGGAGTGTGTAACAATCGTAAGAATTGTCACTGCAAGTATGGCTGGGCTCCTCCATATTGTAAATTGGAAGGATTTGGAGGTAGCATTGACAGTGGACCCCCTCCAGCCAGGAAGACTTCTAAGAGAACAAAAGTAAGACTAACATTATTTTTTTTTTATTCCTTATGTATTCTTGGAGTAGCACTTAGCATCCGGTATAAACAGGCAATAGAGGGATGGCTTATGAAGGTAAAGGCCCAATTCCATAGAACATTGCAGTTGTTTCAAAGACTGAAAAAAACAGAAGTTCCTAAAGAAAAGTCGTCTGCTGGTGAGTCAGAATCCACCAAAGATCAAAAAGAGTAGCTTTGGATGCTCTTGAGGAAATCTCCCTTTGGCAGACCCATGTGACAACTCATTAAAATAATTCCAAAGATTCTGAACAGCTCTAATCTCATGTGATATCATTAAAGGCAGAGTAAATGTTATCTCTCTTTATTTTCTTTTAAGTTTAATAAATGCAGGCAGTAAGGCATGCTGTTCTTTGTACCCTGAGCTCTTAAACTGATGTAATTAAGTAAACTGCAGGTATTGTGTTTATGCTTCATACCAACAGTTTAAAAATGCAAACTTCTTCAAACAGGTGTAGATAAATTCTTTGCTTCAGTTTCCTTCTTCACGTAATGTTTTCTTCAATTCAGTGAGAGAGATGTTTGTAATCATCTTTGGTCAATCATTTACAACCAAAAAGTAAAAATTGCACTTGCAGTCTTCACTGGGTTCCTTCTAAGCAAACCATTCTGCATTTCTGTGGTTTAATTCACATCTGTGACACACAAACAGGCAAGGAACAGGTATTGCAGTGAGATGCAGATGTCTGTTTCACAAGGTGCACTTGTGTCTGTTTCACAAGTGCTTCCAGCTGTTTACAGGGAGCAGCCCTTCAGGAGGAGGGAGGTAGATCATAGGGGAACAGAGTCTTCCTTTTGTGAAAGAGTAGAGAAGGATTATCCAGATCACGCCAGTAAGCATTACATTTCCGAACCATAATATATATGTCAACAGTGTAGTGACACCAAATCTGCCATTTCACAAGAACAAATTGTTTTTATTTTCTGGAAATTTTCCAGTGTCTTGACTGCTGACTGCTTCTGAGAAGTGCTGTGTATTTCATTGTCGCTAAGAGGAGCTGTCTGTGGGGTTCCCCAAGTTAACTAAATTTCTAAAGTATTTGGAACTATTCTGCAAGTCTACCCCACCTAGAATTCCTGCAATATTTGATAGGTGCTTTACCTGACCATCTCAGGGGATTTCTCTTGGTTTACCATATCATTCTTTCTTCAGCTATGACTGAATGTGTCCTTGCAGCTCTATGGAGTGCCACACAGAAGCATTGTGGTTTTCATTTTTTAAACACAACATAAAATATGTCTAACTTCTGAAAAATATGAGGGACATGGAAATAGCATTCAATAAGTTTTATTTTTATTATTTATATTACAGCAGTAGCTAGACCTTTCTATCAGATCAGCATGAAGAGGAGTCTCTAGTCCAGATCATAGTAAAAACTTTTTTTTAAAGGTGTTTCAGGATAAAGGGCTATAATGAACTTGTCTGCTAAGAAAAGAATTACTTGTATTTAGAAAGCAAAGAGCACACTTGTAGCAAACATTCTGTAAAGGCAGGATAAGTACCCTAACACTTGGGAACATTTGGGAAGAAAGATATTGGTGACTCTACAAATTATGATGGTCAACTCTTGCTGCCTCCCAAATATATAATTTATGTTTTTAGAATATGTATTTTCCTGTGATTTTTTATGTGTATTTGTGTCCTGTGTCCAAAAAGGGCTGATTACATTATGATGGGATGTGAAATACAAGCATGTGATTCACAGTTTTTCACAACTTTTTGTCTAGAGCAAATGGGTCCTTAAATAGTTATCTATACTTGCCTGCAAAAATGAGCTAACACATTGTTTCTTTAGCAGGCTGTGCTTATCACCATGATAAAACATGGATGGTTTTGATTAGATAATGAAAACTTAATCCTGAGTTTATGTCAAAAGGCAAGATAACTGCCCTTTGACAAACAGCCCAGATTTATTCGTCACAACCAGAGGCCTTCGTCAGAGAGGTTGGGGGAGTGGGAAGGGTATCCTCTGAGAAATAACAATTGCAATTCAGGTGTTGCAAACAAGGAATGGGTGACAGACAAGGGAGATGTGGATTAATTGAAAGATGGAGATAAAAAGTAACAAAAGCATTACACACAGCACTTCCAACTATCTATGCACAACTAGTACCTACTAAGATTTTTTAATTTTTCTTTTTAAATATAAAAAGAGTGGCAGAAGTTTCAGACTGTCATCTTGATGGCCTGCCATTGTTGATCAACAATATACTACAAATTGCCAAGTATAGGTCTATGCTGAGACAGAGAAACACCAGAGTCAGGGAGGTCTTGTTTACAGACCTGCATACTGAAGAGACAGAGGTGTAAATGAAAGCACAGTTTAAGCTAGAAAGCTTACTTGCAAATGCAGTTCTGGGAAAGATAAAGTAATAAAATTCTGTAGTTTCCATTTTTCTCTATGCTTAAAGATTGATCTGAAATACCAGGACTTAATTGGGAGGAGGCTTTTAGTGAGCTTTGGATAGGAGTATTTCTGTACACTTTTCTCCCATTTCTTCTTGGGCCATATGAGCAAGAGAAACATTTATCCCGACAAACCTAGTCTATGTTTTATAAAATGTGTGAGCTCCCTTGCTGAGGTTTTCTCCTTGAAAATACTGTTGTTTCTGATTTCAAGATAGCAATGAAAAATTTGATATTTCTGGTGGTTTGTTAGAAATGTCCCACAACTCTGAAGGTGCTATGAACGTATAAGTCTAAGTTCAGTCCTAATTTTTCTGGTTTCTCTTTTTTTCCCCCTCCTGGTTCTAACTGCATTTTAAAATGCTTTAAATGGATGCTAGAACTTGTTTAATGTGTAAGTCACTTGTACATGAAGAGGCAGCTCTTCAGATGCAAGATGTTGCTGCACCTTCTCCCAAGCGATATGGGTCAGTGTAGTACGTGAAATGGTGTCGGAGGAAATAAGAAGACACAACCTGGACTAGTGGAAGATGTCCCTGCCCATGGCAGGGAGAGTTTGAACTAGATGATCTTAAAGGTCCTTGCCAAACCAAACCATTCTCTGATTCTGTGAAATGATCTGTGCTAGTGCAGTAAGGGTATTAAGTCTTAGGTAGCTGTTAATATGTGGCCAGCCAGTCATGACAGGTGAAGCCTGGAGCTGCCTAGGACTAAGTTACAACAATATAGCCATGTTTCTTGTTTGAAATCTCTTCTTGGCAAAAGATGACTTTTAAAAACACTTAATATTGCAGTTAAGATAAAACTGGTTTTGTTCTAAGCCAAGACTGTCATCTCTAAAATACATTAAACTGCTGCTAAGGAACACTGTGTATCTTGAAGGAATGCCAAGTACCTTGCAGCTACTTGCTCACTCTCCTCCCACCCCTCCCAGTGGGATGGAGATCCAGAAAGAGAAGGTAAACTTTGTGGGTTGAGATAAAAACAGTTTAATAATTGAAACAAACTAAAATATTAGAATAATGATAATAATGAGCAAGAGTAACAGAACCCAAGAGAAACAAGTGATGCACAGAACAATTGCTTGCCACATGCTGCCCGATACCCAGCCTGTCCCAGAACAGGTTTGGCCCCTTTACAGGTAACTCGCCTAACTTATATACTGGACGTGACATTCTATTGTATGGAATATCCCTTTGTCCAGCTTAGGTCACCTGTCCTGGCCATGCCTCCTCCCAGATTTTGTGCACCTCCTCATGAGCAGAGTATGAGACACTCAAAAGTCCTCAACTTGGGGCGAACATTACTTAGCAACAACTAAAAAGTCTATCACACAAGTCATGGTTTTGCTCATCATTGCAAGTGAAATTGGACCTTGAATGCCTGTCTCCCACCTCTGAGGCAGGTGTTCTAACACTCAGTTTAGCACTAAGCATTAATGTTGTAGCATTCAGAGATCCGGAGCCCAGGTTGTCTCTCCCTATTAAATTCAAGAATCCAAAAGTGCAGATAATCTTGGAAGGAATGCAGTCAAAAACATTTGTTATCTTTACTGCAATACCAAACAAACAAAATGGCAGTGTAACATTGAAGACCAAATAAGCTAGTCCTCATTTTCATCAGAGAAGTTCCTGCAGCATGTAGATGTGGCTGTCCTCATAGTGCCAAGCAGTCAGGTGATAAAACTGATTCAGGCCTCTTCATTGTTCCCTGCTGTCATTGTCTGTATTGACACATTTGTACCATGTGCTGAAATAGATAAGGATAAATTTTTCCTTGCTGTCTATTTCCCAAAAATCTATTGGTTCAATAAACCCTGAGGTACAGAGTCCCAGGTTCAAGTGACTCCTCTGTTAGATAGCAAGCTGAACTACTTTGCCCTTTATTGCTAGGTAATTATCTCTTCTGTAGAGTTCTGAGGAAATTTCTCAAATCCTCAAACCAAACATCCTCTACAGGACCTAGTTAAGTATTTCTTGCCGCAGCAGTGGCACGGTGATTCTATGCACCATTTGTGTTTCTGAATCTAGATCACTTCGTTGCATCGCAAGGTAGCCTGGCATTGGCATGGGTGCTCTCTGTGCTACTTGCCTGCATTGGGCTTTTGCTCCTGCGCAGCACTGTCTGATCTGTTTTTCAGTTTGCTGTGAGGACAGGTAAAAAGGCTGGGAACAGGTCATACACATCCCTCCTTCTCTGCTATGCCTACCCCAGACAACTACGGCGTACTCCATAACCTTCCTAAGGAAACCAGCTCCAGCCCGGCTCCAGATGCCGTGCAGGGGCCAGGGAAGGTGCGGGGAGCAGGAGGACTCCGTGCTGGGCTCCCCCGGGCCCGCTCCTCTTCCGCCTGTGCGGTGAGCGCCGGTGGCGGGCGGCCCCGGGGCGCCGGTGGGAGCAGCCCCGTCCCGCGGGG
>VZTN01024956.1:44250-56868 GCA_013400515.1 Erpornis zantholeuca | reverse complement strand
AGGCCGGAGCGGAAGCGCGGGGTAGCGGCCGGCGGGGCGGCCGTGGCGGGCACCGAAGCGGCGGAGGGGGGGTCCCGGAGGGGAGGATAGAAGCGCAGTGCCCAGAGGTGCCGGGCCCGGCAGCCTCCCCTGCCGTGGCGTGCTCCTGGGAAGAGCTTGTGCCCTGCGTGAGGGAAAGCTGGCTGGGTCAGGGTCGGTCCTCTGCGGGAGCTCCGGTAGAGGCTGGTGTCCCTGCGGACAACTCGCCTCTGGTTTCGCCTCTGGTTTTCCGAGCAAGTTGCCGTCTCCAGTGGAGCTCCTATTGCTTCCAAGTGAGGCGGCAGCCTCGGAGCGCCCAGCTGCGCTGGATACTCTGAGTTAGGGGCCATTTGAAAATCGTATGCCCAAGTGGCCATGCCGTGTTCTGTCAGCTTGGCGTTCATTGTGCGGCGTCCCTTGAGAGGCTTTGGTGTGGTGAGAGAGAGTAGAATAGGCTGGAAGGGAGAGGGAATAGGGCAGTTCGTGGGGCATTTTTTTGGCTTTGCTTTACATGTCACATCAGCAGGTGCGCTCATGAAAACCTTGTATTTTTACAGGATTTATGGTACCATTCAGATCACACTTTCAGAAGTGAGGCAAGTTGGCACCAAATATACAGCTCTAGAGCAAAGGGGGCTTTTGGAGCTAAACTTGTACTTTAGTGTGTGTAATTAAAACGAGCATGAACGAAAACGTGGCAGCCCTTGTGTTCTGCACAACTGCTGGGTGCGGCTGCTGGCCAGCTTTGGCTCCAGGGGCTCCCCAGAGACCCCCAGCTTCCATGTTGGCATGCGTGTTTGCTTTCTCTGGGGTGGAGGAAAGTCCCGTGCAGGGCTGGAGTTGGTCTTGGCCCTCATGCTGGTGATCAGAACCCAGAGAGTGTGAGCCCAGGGAGCAGCCCTTTGCCTCCCCCTGCTCTTCAGATTGGGCCTCTGGTCTGAAGGCTGTGTAGCCCTACGTGCATAGCCATGAGCTTAAGCTGATGAAGCTGTGCTTGTCAGTGAAAACTGTGCCACATGAAGCCAGTTCTGATGGTAAGGCTGTTTCCATACATCTGGGACCTAAAATTTTAAGGAAGTTGTAAGGGAATGTTAAAGGTCAGAGTTGAGAATGGTCTTGAATGTGGCCACTGTGATTTCAGTCTCGATTACCATGAGCAGCATTTGTCTAGTCATTGAGATGGGCTGTGCATCTTTAGAGTTAGGTTCCTAACTCTGTTACTTGAGTTGAAGGTCCTACAGCCCCTTATGGCCTTGATGCGCTTGTCATGTGAATTATTATTTCTTACCGTGGAAGGAACAAAACACTGTTATCTGTGAAGTACGATTGGATACTGTAATCGCTTGAATTGGAGTTTTGACTGCAATTTTTAAAATAGGTCTGATGCTAAATATTTCTGGCAAAAGTTTGCATAGGTTGTGAATGTATTTCTGGTGGCAGGAAAGTGTATATTTGTCTCTTGTTCAGATTTTCTTGTATTCAATCTCTCGTTTCCTAATCCTGCCAGTCATGATGTTTTTTAAAGGCCTTTTTGAGGGTCTTTTTTTAGTTCCAGGGAGGGTAAGTGAGACATAGGGAGGTCTAAAGCCTCAGGGAGGGTCAGAAGTTTAGCCTAGAGCCTGCTTTTAAAGCTCTGTCATTCTACTTCTGATCCCTTGTAGACAAGAGATTTAGTGCTATGTGCTCTCTTCCTCCCCTTACTCCTTTTCTACCAGCTGTGCTGTGTCTCTTTCTGTGGCTGCATGAACTGGAAGGGAGGGAATAGCAAAGAGCTCAAGGATTGATAAGGAAGATGTTTTTAGGCAGAGTGGAAGTGTGAGTGCTGGAAAGGAAAGACAGAGTGAAAAAACCCTGTGAATACTTAACTTGGACTAGCACAAACTGCTGCCTCTTTGTCACAAAGATCTGCCTCTGCTGATGAAAGCTGTGACTCTTGATTATTTTTTCAGTCATGGGTAAAAAGTTGCAAAGGGTATACTTTTTTATGTATATATATATATATACACACACACACCTATTTCAGGGGTTTTATATATGAGAGAGAGAATCAGTGTTCTGAGACCCTGATTCCTTCTTTCTGGCTTTTTAATAAGTGTTGATTAAACCATATACTTTCTGTAGTATTGATTATTTTCCTAGGTTATTGGCTTTATAGCAAATAATATTTAGGAGTGTGGATTTTTAATTTTTTTTCTTTTCATTTTCTGTTTAAAGGTATATTTCTGTGCACAACTGACGCTTTTTGGAATAGATATTATTCCAGTTGAAATGGCAGTATTTCTCCAATTTTCTCTCACTTTCATTTATTTCTTTACTTGTCTGAAGCTGCCAGGAAGGAAAGGAAAAAAAAGGTGTGGCAAAATTGCTCCTAATATTTCTTTACTTTCTAGCAGTAGATGCATGCTTAAAATAGTGTGACTCATTTTGTAAATGCTTTGATCTCCTGTGACTAATTTAAAATGCTGCTTCCCAGCAGGCACAAGGTGGTTTTACTTTCATTTGAAACTCTTCTTCCCAAGGTTTCCAGTCCCAGCTTCGAGAGAAAATAAGAAAGAAAGTGAAAACAAATAAATCAGCATGGCTGAACGTGGGCAGAACTTGTCCTCAGCTGTTTTTGACAATAGCTTTTGGATGACTGGTTTATGTCAGAAAAAAATAGTTGAGTTTTTTTCCATTTACTTTGATTGTGTATGCGATGGTTTTTTTTCTTTTTCCTTGGCCTTTCTTTCTTTTTTCATTTCAAGCCTCTTAGGGAATCTTTCTTGTCCCTTGTCATGCATTTTTATTTAGAGAGAAACTTAGCTGCATGTATAATGAGGAATATGCTCTTGTAATCTTTGGATTTCTAGACTTTAAATTTAATTTGTTCTTCTGGGTTTTGATGAAACAAGAAGTTTTAACTTTAATCCAGAAGCTGGATCCAGCTTGATATCTGTAACTGAGGCTTCCTTTAAAGAATAATACAAAATGGCAAAAATGCGACGTGGACATCAGTTCTGTTACATGTATGTGTATTCATTTTTTGTTCTGCTTTGAATCTGTGAACTTTGTCTTTATTTTGTGTCGTGTTTGAATTAATGAAACAGAACAAAGTGATTGTATACAATTTGAAGTAGCTTCATGTAACCTAATCTTATTCTTGGAGGCAAACACACCAGTTCCAGCTCCTGAGATGGGGAAGGGGAGTCTTCTGAGCTCTAGGTGCCCTCAAGCTGGTAGCACAGTTCTGCTTGCCTGTTTCCTCATTAGACAGGGTCTAATGCTCCTTGCCTTTCCCTATCCTCCCAGCTCACAAAACACTTGTCACAGGTGATTTCTTGTAGCTCAAAGTTAGTGATTTACTATAACCTCATGTGAAATGCAGAATACTTTCCTTTTCTTTCATGCTGTGCTTTCATGCTGTATGAAGAAGCTGAAGAAGTGTATTCCAGCTGAGGGCTGAATCGGTGTCTCAGAAATGATGGCATGTCCCTCAGTACTCCCCAATACCCACCTGAAGACAGCTCACAGATGTTTTGTGTAATGAAACATCTGGGGTTCTTTGGCATTTGGTGTCTCTCCTCTGCTTTCAACAGCAGTTTTGTGAGGTTGACTTTCCTAGACAGTGTGAAGGTGGTTGGAAAAGATGATGCAGATTTGTGTACTGTGATTTTTTGTATGGGGGAGAAAGCAAGACATTGTGGGAGAGTGCAGTCCCCAACAAGCAAGACCACAGGAATGTTCGAAGCTTTGTGCTTTTTCTCATCAGCTTTCTCTTTGGCTTACCTAGGGTTGGGCTTCAACATTGTTGGTGGGACAGATCAGCAGTATATTGCCAATGACAGCAGCATCTATGTCAGCCGGATCAAAAAGGATGGGGCAGCTTACCTTGATGGCCGATTACAAGAAGGAGATAAAATTGTAGCGGTAAGCCCTTTCTACTCTTGCCCCGCGTGGGTCAGTGATGTGATATGAGAGGCAGGTTTTCCATCACAGTGCATAGAGAAAGAAAGGATTGGTGAATGAATTAGATGATGCCAAGTAAACTCCATGGAGGAGCTGTCTTGGGGATCTGGGGAGAGCTTTGAGTACTAGGAAGGTGAGTGCCTCTACACATGGGTTCATCTCTTCTGCCTTCTTGATTTGCCACAGAAGTGCTTTGTGGTGCTGTGTTTGCATTTCCTCTGTGACTTGCCTCTCTGAGGTTTTAGAATCCATCAGACCTTCTCTTGCTCACAGTGGATTATCATTTACACACATGTAATTAAAGGTTTTCCACCTCTTCAGTTTACGTTTTTTGACTGGTAATCCATGATTTCTGATCCTTTTGCACAGGGGGATTTTTATACTATAAAACCCCTAGGCTATAAAATTCTCTTCATTTCAGCTCCTCAAGAATAACATAGGCTGCTTCTCCTTTTAGAAAAGTATTTTCAGGTCCCTGATATTCACACCCATTGGTTTTTCAGATAGTGGCAATCATGTGAGAAATAAGCTTTACAAAGTGATGAGTGAAGAAGTAGCCTCTTCTTGTATGATACATAACCTTTTTAAATTCCCTAATTTTATTTTATGCTTGTTTATTATGTTCTACGTGTAATCTTTCTAGCCTCTGTAGACTACCTTGCAGTAATTGGAAGCTATTACTGATCCAGAAAGTGATATTAAGTTAAGCAGAGAATATTACTCTCTTTTTCCTTGACAGTTTAATATTTACGAACTTGTGTTTGGGGTGTCTAAATATGAAGAGAAGGGAGGCACTGGATGTGATCTTAGGGGATACAATTAGGGGTTATGGGGATGAAAATAAAAAATTAGGATGAATATAATCACTTAGTGAATGAAATCAAGTAGGTTATATAACCCTGTGCCATGATATATTATTTTAAATTAAGAAAAATCCTAACATGTGCAAGTGGATGCTAATAAATATGTAAGTAAATTTTTTTGGTTGGTTTTGCTACATCAGTGTGCTTATAAATGTGTGTTTACAGCACTCTCTCAAACAGAGAGGTTTCAAAGGTACACCAGTAGAGGAAACAAGGGAAGAGAATCAAAATAATAATTTTGTTGTAGCTGCTCTTTTATTTTCATTAGCTGTCAGAATCACACTTTTGATTTGTTTCCAGTAAAGCAACAACATCAGAAGCTGCTATTGACAAAACTGTGCTCTTGCATTCTTATTTTGCTTTTAGGTAGCTTTTTCCGTACCTCTGTGTTTTTTCTTGGAGTTTCTCATGTTCTGTCTCAACGTACAAAAATACATCTATAATATGAATGAATGAATGAGTGATTTAACTAATTTGGATCTTTCTGATTATGGTATCATGCCTCAAATGCAGCATCATGTGAAAGATGAAGATTTTTATGTCTTATCCTTCTGTATTAGCCCGTGTTGTTAAAAATGAGCTTTTTTTTTACCTTCAGCATCCGGTTCTCCTTTTTTGCTAGATCAACGGGAAAGACTTGAAGGATTTGCGGCACAAGGATGCTGTGGAGCTGTTCAGGAGTGCAGGCCATTACGTGTCTCTGAAAATTCAGCGCAGGGTATGTTCTACCTGTTCCTTAGGGTTATTTCTGGCCCGATTGAGACTGGTTTCTATGATTGGTGACTATTTCATGAGAAAGAAAAGTACTGTGTCCAGGTGCCTATAAAAATTTTGTTTGATCTATGACCTCTCATTGCCTCCACTGTAATTGTCTTTGTATTACTTTGCAACCACATCAGTGAAAATGTGAGTTTGGAGAAGTCCCCAGGTCTTTGTTTTGCTGGAATATTTTGTGTTTGCTCACTGACCTCCTTTCTCAGAGGTAAAGGTTTGTGTGTGAAGACAGAATCTCAAGTTGTTCAGTTTTATTTCAGTGGCCAAAATCTTACTGGAGAGAGAACTCTCTCTGTTTCAGAGGCCATCACTCATGTTAGTGTTGAAATGTTTGTGCAGCCCAGTGCTGCAAGACAGACACTGAGGTGCTGGAACATGTCCAGAGAAGGGTAGAAGCAGGTGGAGGATCTGGAGCACAAGTCTGATGAGGAGCAGCTGAGGGAGCTGGGACTGTTTAGCCTGGAGAAAAGGAGGCTCAGGAGAGACCTTATCACTCTCCACAACTGCCTGAATGGAGGCTGTAGCCAGGTGGGGGTTGGCCTCTTCTCCCAGGCAACAAGTGACAGGACAAGTGAGGACATAGCCAAGTTGAACCAGGGGAAGTTTAGACTGGGAATTTCTTCATTGAAAAGGTTGTCAAGCACTATAGCAGGCTGCTGAGGGAAGTGGTTCAGTTGCTATCCCTGAAGGCATTTAAAAATTGTGCAGATGTGATGCTTAGTTTAATGGTAAACTTTGCAGTGCTGGGTTAATGGTTGGACTTGGTAATCTTAGAAGTCTTTTCCAACATAAATGATTTTACAATAATAGGAAATGTGGACTGCTGCAGTTTAAATATACACAATTTTAGGTGTAAAATGGCACCATTTTCGGTATAAAAAGAGATGAATCCTTAATCCCCAGCTAGCATGGAAGTTGACAAAAGAAATATTGATCTACCTGAAGAATGTTGGTGGGGACAGATGGGTTGAGATCTCTTTTCTACTCCCTTAGCAAAGGAGTAAGTCTTCTGGACCAGTGTATAAGGCAGCTAAGAAAACCAGAGAGAATTACTGATGTATTTTTTCTGATAAAGAGAGCAGGAAATGGTGCAGTGGCAAGTGCATCAAGGGGTGACTGACTGTGTGTGTGTGTGTCATTGCTTCTGCTGTATGAGGTGTGTCCTCCTCCGCTTGAGTCCTAGTTTACAAGGTGGTGGAGAAACATGAAGGTGCCTGGTAGTGACTGGGCACCCTGCAGTTAAGTTCAGTCCATCCAAAGCTGTCACCCTCCCATGTGTGAAGTCTGCAGGTACTTGTGGAAACAATTGTGAACATTCTGACAGAACCACCTGGTCCAGGCACAGAACCAGGGGCTCTTTTGTTACGGGTTCTGACATAAATAATTTTTTTTTTCCTTGTAGTTGCAGCCACAGAATGGCCCTGTGGGTCATCGAGGAGATGGAGATGGAGAATCAGGTGGGCTTCCTCTAGCAGCCATTCTTGTGCCAGGCCTGGCACTTGCTGCAACAGCAGTCTGGATCTTGCTGAGGTATCGACAGCGGATGTGAAGAGGTCACGTCTGGGATATCACTGCGTGTTCTTTACAGCTATGATGTAATTTAAAGATAGAGAATCAACGATCTTGTCACAGACTGATGCCAAAAAAGGATCATTGCCTATCACCAAAGCTGCTGCTGATGTTCGTATATATTGATTTTATTGCAGGGTTGATAGAAGCAGAGATAAAAAAGGGAGAAGACTGTGTTTATGTAGAGTCGGATAGCTGTCTTTTTTGACAAATCTGAGGAGGTTTTGCCATCCTCCTCTACTTTGCACCATGAACTTTCAAACACACTCATCTATTCCATATTTTAAGATGTAACTTTTGGGTAAAGGGAGTGGGAGTTGGGGTGGTTTTAAATCAAAAACATTTACTAGAGGCTTTGCCTTGTTTCCACAGAATTTTTTCTTGAATCTAATGAATTCTGTCTGAACCATGAATAAAAAGAAGCAATGCAAAGGGTATATTTTTTTTCCCACAGAGGTTTTGTTGGTTGTTGCTAAATAAATTTCTTAAGTGTGTAAAATCTGATCTGTGGTTTCACAGGTAAAATCATCGGTGAGGCTGCTGATTTAACAATAATGTGCAGTATTGGTGAGGTATTTTGCCAGTTGTGGAAAGATAGAAGATAGCCTGCTGCTAGAAGATTTTGATTGTCAAAATGATTGCTTATTTTTGGGTCAGGGTTGCAAGAGAAAGCTTTCCACAAAATGCTAGCATGCTGGAGAGAGACAAGCAGACAACTGAATCACAAGGATAAGTGATGGCAAGAGATTTGGGCGTGCTGAAGCTGCAGAAGAGTCTTTAAATTAGTAGTGAAGCAATAGTTCCTCCATTCATCATGTGGGTTGAAGTCTGCATCTCTCAGGTTAGAGGTTTGTTTTGGGGGTTACTTTTTGCACAGGGAGTACTCCAGATAAAGTTTTCAGTAGCAGCTAACTTGCTCTCTGCAGTCAGGAGAATCTTATGATGATTGAAAGGGAGAAGCTGAGAGCAGGCTGGGATTGTCCTGTCTGTTGCTTTTGAAGAGTTCTGTGACATTCAGGAAACAGGCTGTCAGCTTTAAGCCACGGTAAAGCTTAACCAGAGGGAAAAGACTCTCCTCTGGAAAGCATGTGGCTGAATTTACCTGCAGGGTCTCATATCCTCACTGTGATTTGAATGGTTTTAAATGCCCCAGCTTATAGGAGCTCTGTGGGGTAAGACATGTTTCTCTTGTCTCCAAGAAATCAGTGTGTTTTGTTGTTTTTGTAAAAGAAAAGCAAAATGCATGGTCTGGTCTGTATGATGCCAAAAAAGAGATCACATATGCAATATATGTTTTCAAAGAAAAACTGGTGTCTTGGTGCTTTACTTATCTCTGTTTTCTATTGTTCTCATAGGACACTGCTGATGTTTTTGAAATGGTTGTGTTTGCTTGGGGCTGTCTGCTGGAGATAGAAATGGTATGCTGTTGAACATGGCATTCCTAAATCACCACGGAGTTTCAGAGCACTTAAACCATGTGAAATCTTGCTGTCGCCTATAGACTGCTCCAGTGTAAAGGGGAGAGGAAACAGAAGGAATTTTGCTCCGTGTTGTTAGGAGACTTTGGGAACAATATTGATGTTGACTGGCCTGGGATAATACATGCAGTGACTTGCCTTGGCTTGCAAATCAGTTGCACCTGATAGCAGAAGGGCTGCTGTGTAGAGAGATCTTTGCAGATACAGCGTGAACCAGCTTGCTTGTGACCGGCACTGAATATTTGGCTGTGGTGTCCATGTGGAGCTCATGTGTGTATTAAGGTGGATGATTAGAAATTGGTGCTGTTGTATCACAGCCTTCAGAATAAAGATGCAGACGGTAAGAAGATGGCCTGTCTTGTTAGCCTTTGCCTGAGCTGAGTTTCTGTGATGAGAAGGAGTATGTGGAACAGGCTAGGAGGATGAGGATTTGTGGAAGGTAGTGGTTAGTTGTAGTCATTTCCCATTGAAGTAAGAGAAAGCAAAACCTTTGGGATTTTTTCATTGTTTGTTTAACCTTTCAGCTTTGGGACTTTGATACTGTTCAGACATGATTGCCATTTATATTGCAGGCAGTTTATTAGGGAGGGAGAGGGTTATATCCAATGCCCAGATAATTGACATGGCTTCTTATAAAAGAAAAGTGTATAGTATTCACAATTATTAAACTACCACTCAGTAGCTTTTTCAGAAGTCTGGGTAGTAGTTTTTACTCAGGATTTAAACTATCCAGTCTAAAAGTGAGGAACACCTTTGTGTATCTGCCTGGTACCAAACAATACCTTTTCCAATCTCCAGCCACCTCTTGTTCCCAAGAAAAAAAAAAAAACAAGGGGAAAATACCTCAGCCCCAAACTGTGGCTCATACTACATTTTCTCAGCAGCCAGACTGTCTCACCTAACCTTTCCATGTTGTTCAAAGTATTTTCCACCATGTGATTTCTGAAGCCTCCAGTTTCATCTTTGCACTAAATGTTGTATATACATTTTCTATCATTGCAGAAGAAGCAAATTTTTAAAAATCTAGTGAGGACAGTTTGCAAATACAAGTGATCAGAGAGAGTTTTACCTTTTGTTACAACTTAAATCTCTGGGGTTTTTTTTAAAAGATAAGTTGAAATCCTGAAGAAAACAAGCATCCTAATTGTAATTTATGTTTGTTTTGTTTAAGAACTCATTTGCCATTAATACTGAGGGCAGCTGAAACTCTTGAATACTCATGTTTCTCTCCCATTCTCATCTATTCCCTCAAATGTATTGTGAACTTGCTGATCTGCTGAAGAATGGATTTTCAGGTCCATAATTTAAAGACAAATCTGTCTGGTTTGACTTTCTTTATATTCTAGGCATTTGTGTCTCAGAGTCTTCAGAATTGTATGTGCTAATAATACATACTTTACTAGGGCATGACTGTGAGATTGAGCAGACAAACTTGCTCTGAAGATTGGTAGATGCACTACTTCTGGCACTTTCTAATTAACGCAGACTAGAAAGGAGTGTGTGGGAGGGAGAGGTGTCTTGCTTTCAGTTTGCCTTTAGGTTCCAGCAACTGGTTTGTTAGGTTGTTCAGTGCTAGATTAAAGAGGCCTTTAATAACTGATAGTCTCTCCCTTTGAGGGGATTTATGTGTTGTAATTGCCTTACCTCTCACATTATTATTAAGAAATGAAGCCAACTGAGCCCTTTCAGATTCTCTGTGTAGAGCACTTTCTCTCTTTTAGTAGTTTCTGTGGCTCTGTGTACCCTTTCTAGTTTCTGTATTGCTTTGTAAAATCCAGACACTCCAGCCATGTTGGAGTCCCACTATTGACCATGCCAACGCCCCATACTAGGAGTTCTTAATACCATCTTTATCTGCAAACTTTATTTTTTTTTTTTTTTTTAAATTAATGANTTTTTTTTTTTTTGTTAAGATACAGATAAGTACAAAGCACATTTAAGCCAACTCCCAAGAGCTTGCTTTTCTTAACCAATTTCTACGAGTCTCTTAGGAGTGGCATACACCTTTGACCTTCTTCATGTGCTGTCTCAAGTGCCCTAAGAAATCTGTAAAAAACGCCATTGCCCCATGAGGGATAACTTCTCTCAGTTTGTAGATCCAAAAATTGATTCCATTTGGTCATAGTGTGACACTAGAAACAAGTGTTAAGTGCCTGTATATTCCAGCTTCTAAATCCTTGTCCTTTGTGACCTTTATGGTGTGGGGGAAGGTGTCTGACTTTGCATTTTGTTGAATGACTGCACCTCCTGTTTGCATTGGCTGTGCACTGACCAGCTGAGATTACTGTCTCTCTGCCTTGTCTGCTGTATTATTTACCAGCTCACTATCTTTAGCAGTACTGGTTTTGCCCTCTGCTAGATCATCAGCAAAAATTGTGAATGGAGTTTGGTACAGAGGCAACTTCCCCCGATGGTTATGATTTTTCAGTAGCTGTTGGCATCTCTTGCTTATTGGATTCTTTGTCTGTTTAGTGGATGCATTTTTGTAGTGTATGGCATTGATTTTTTAAAAAATACATGTGTCAGCATGTTGCATAGTACTAAGTAGATTATGTTTGAGTGGTAAGTAAACTTCATCTGTTCTCTTGCTGGCAGAAGCTGATACAAGGGTAAGGATTAGGTCAGTGCCTATGAGCCAGTCTTTTTCCCCATCCTCTTTCCTAATTTATTGATGTGGGCTTTACTTACAGAAGTTACTTTTCTCTATTCATGTTGAAAGAAAGAACAGATAACTTACTAATGGGACAGTGTCCCACAGGCTGGGGGCCCAAAGAAGGCTTACACAAAAAATTCTGAAGGGAAACCTTAACTATACCCTTGTCCTCAACGTTTCCCTCATGACACTTGAGGCAGTCTCATGCTACATCCATGTTGCAATGCACGGTCATCTCTGGAGCTCTGCTCTTCACCTGTGCAGCTAGGGGGGGACTCCAGGCCTTTCAAAACTTCCTTCAAGACACATGCAGTGAAAACATGTACAGGTGTTAATGAAGAGCAGTGTTGAGCAGACTCAAAGCAGCTTTCCTTGTTATATTTGACAGCTTTTGTCCTTGCTGCTGCAGCTGTAACTGATCATGGGCAAACTTCCCTGTAGAGTGACTATGTATTTCTTACCTGGCTGCCCAAACCAACTTTTCTAGGCTGAAACTCTTAGTAAGGAGGAGTAACTGTGATGTTTATGCAGGATAATTATTCAAAGCAGTGTGTGAATGATTGGAGATTTTTACCAAGCAGGTATGCTCGTGTTTGTGTTCAGGTTTTCCAGCCGTGTTTCCATTTGGTAAAGTTCTCTTTCATCTCTCTCCACCATCTCTCAGCAGCCTAGCGTTTGTGCCTGGCTTGCATTTTTTTGCCATGATACAAAAGCAATTGTTATAAAAAAATTGCTGGTTTTGCTCTGTGTCAGCAAGTACTGATACTTGTTAATTCAGCTGGGTTCCCTTAGTTGCTTTGAGCTAGCTATTGGATGTGGTGTCACTTACTCATTTTCTCTTCCATTTGGAACATGAATGCTGGCACTTAATTCTGTGACTGCCCTTGTTCTGTCTGGTTTGTCAAGTGTTGGAGGACAGATCACCAGAACAGGAAGCACGAGCATGTGTGTGAGGGAGGGGAGGCTGTATAGTTGGAGCAGTAAGAGGTTCTGGTCAGCACTGAACTGAGCCCAAAGAAGCCCTAAGAGCTTTGCTCCATGGATATGGATGCTAGAAGGAAGCATCTTGCTAAGAGGTCAATGTCTTAAGCAGGGTAGTTTGGTTTCTACAGCAGTAACAGCTGGATTCCAGGTTTGGGAATGCTTCTGAAGACCTATGTTGATGTTGTGACAACTCACAGCTTCAGGCCTGCCCTTTTTTGTCTTTACCATATGTCTGTTTTACCTTTCCAAGTTCCTGATCATGGTGCTGCTGGGAAATTGATGTTTGCAGTTGTTAGGGCTTGGCAGTTGACATTAGACCTGTATCCCATTTCCT
>VZTN01024956.1:0-40468 GCA_013400515.1 Erpornis zantholeuca | reverse complement strand
TTGCCTTTCCCTTCTTTCACTGCCTAAACTGCAGTTCCCCACTTTTAGAAGAGGCTGCATTGATTGTGCTTCTTTCAGGATGATACGAATGAACATTTCCATAGGAAGGACAACTCCCAACGAGGGAATTGGGTCCAAATATCATACACATTGCTGCACCAAGGGTTTGTTCGGAGTGGAGACTCTGAAAAGTCGATCTAAGTGGACAATGCCATAGCTCTCTAAGCAGTAGTTCATGGACACCAACTATTTTCTAGGAATCTGATTTTTATCCAAATCCCTGCTGTTTTTTGATTTTCAGAGCTTCTGTTGAAGTCCTGTCTTCCCTCTGAATGGAAGGAACCTTCACACAGATAACTTTGCCCCTGGTCAGCTATTGCAAAAGGTGCCTCGGATGGTTATAGGAACTCAGGGAAAGGCAAAACTGCCCAGTAACAATGAAGATCTGCTCCAAATCTGCTCAAAGAGATTTGACTATGTCCCATAGCATCTGTGTCTGGCCACAAATCCTGCTACAATAGCAGCCTTAGAATACTGATGTAAGAGTCATCAATATGAAATACGTATTTAGGTGCTCTCTCACCCATTAGTAGCACAACCTATAAAAACATGCCATGAAGATCTAGAGCTTTTGATGTCTTCTAGGCAAGAATGTGGCTTCATAAGACAAGACAAACTCTATCTTAGTATCCCTCTCATGAAACTCTGCTTTTCTGGTCATGGAGGAGTAAATTTTTGTCAGAAATGAAACCAAAATTTGGCTACTAGCTACTAGCTTTTCTACCAGGGAAATGCTGCAGGAAGAAGTGTACTTGGTTTCCAAAATGGTTCTTGGTTACAACCCTTGCTATTAACAGTATAAAACTGCTTTGCATCTTCTGGAAATTAATGAGAAAGCTTTATCAATAGCCTGGATATTTGGAAAATTTTTCAGCAGGGAGAGCTTGTGGTTGAACTAGATAGGTGATATTCTTTACTAGACTAGAGGCTTAGCAGAAGGGAAAATTAAGTCACTGACTAGGAAACCTGCTAAGACATTTTTGTATTTTAAGCTAGTCAAGTAAAAGGTATCACCTCTCTGTATAAAATCTATATAAGGGTATCACTTAAAATACTATTATTGTATTGCTAGTCTTCTCCTCCAGTTCACAAATTTTGACAAAATACATCCAAGTGTTAAAAGTTGATGGGTCCTGCTGTTGACCTTCTGTCACCGAGGAAAACTCTTCATTTATTCCTATTTTTCTGCCCTCAGTCACAGATCAGAATGGTCAAATTTTACTTCTTGCAACTCAAATAAAAATTGTTCATTACTGCACCATGAGGAACTTCACTGGATGCCCCCCAAAAATAGGAGTTGGTCCCTAGTTCTCTCCTGCTAAATGTTCTATTGATAAAATCAAAGATTTACAGTAGAGGATGCTTTTTCTTTGTACCATAATTGTGCAAGATGTCTTCAGGATTCTGCTTTCTAGGAACCATTCAGCTGATTTATTAAGAAAGTGAGCAAGGTCTAACTTGCCCAGATTATTATCTGAACCTTTTGAAATGAGGTAAAACAAGCTTGTTTTCCAGTTCTCTGGAAGAGTTGCTGTTCTTAATAAGGCTGCATGTTTTTACTGTGTATCTAGTCACTTAAAAGTTAAAAATCTAGGCCTCATGCTTTGCTGCACACAGCCCAAATCCCTTTGGGTTGTTAATGCTAAAGAAAGTGATGATAGAATTAGGAATCTTTGATGTTATCTTCCAATTTAAAAAAACTATTCAAGGTCCTTTTCTTATCTAGTACAGCAGGTAGTGTTTGTGCTTTCTTCTTGTCTATTTCAAGGATTTACCCAGATCTCACTCCAAAACTCTCTCTCTGAATTGTTCTCCAAGTCACAACCTGTCCTGTCAGGTTTATTGCTTTCTTCTACTCTTCTGGTTTTGTGGTGGTGTTTCTCCTGACTTATCTCTCACTCTCCTGCAGCTCTCTTTGTGCAGCCCTCTACCAAAAGCAATGTAAGCCTTAGGCCCTTTTCTAGAGTGCCTGAGTGATCCCAGAAATGCCTTTGTTTTGGACAGTGATGAATGCTCATGTTTAGAGTGCAGACTGCTAAATCTTTCAGAGAGCATATTAAATAATGCCTAGCTTTTCTACTAATTTCAATATGTGCTGTATTGCTTATGATAGATTCTTACCTTTATTATCAAACTTCAAGTCAGCTAAACTTCCACACATGGAGATAGGCTTCTGGGTGCTGATGTGTCTGGTGATGTGTCATTGAATGCAAAGATTGTTCCAAAGACAGAACAGTCTCTCCTTCTGCAGGTGAGCTCTGGGTAGAGATTTTTGTTGCTTCACTTCTCCATAAACTTCAGGTTTTCCTATTCCTTCACCACTCAGATTTATCTGAGGAAAATAAGATTCTTTCTGCTTAGTGTTCTCCAGATCACTTCCTGTGCCTTTTTGTAACAATACAGTGTTTTCTATGCTCCTGTCCTCCAGAGCAGAAGCTGATCATAAGAGATAGTATGATTTTTGATTGAGATGTGAATGGAAAGCTGTACTAACTCTCTAGTTATTGGTATTTTGCAGGTCAGAGGAGTGCCAACCCAAAAGACTCCCTCTGGAAGGAGTTTCTCTTTAAGGGACTCTTCTGGGAAGCTGTCAGTGCTCAGCTCATTGAAGAGTCATGGACAGAGTTGTGCCTCCCACAAGCTCTGAAGCTGTATAGTGGTCAGAGCCAGCCCTTTACAGATGATAGCACTGAGAAAGGTTCAGGAAGGAGGGATCTAATAATATTGCAGTGAAGCAAGTGGAAGATCTCCTAACAGGTAGTGCATTGTTTTCTGGGACAATTTAATAAAGCTATAGTGACTCTGTAGTGTTGAGGGAGTAATACATGCACCCCTAAGAGGTAGTTACCTTATTTCTGTGGAGAACCATGTAATTAGTGGTGTTCTAACAGCTGCTTTCCATTTCCAGGTTGTTCCAGAAATGTTTCTTGTATCTTGTTCAGAATTGAAGATCACTTAAGGATATTAGCAGATAAGGTTCTTTTATCCACAAAATGCCCTTTCTTTTCCTTGGCTTCATCTTTCTCTCTTTCAAGCATCAACTGTGATGGCAACAGGAAGGTCGAAGGCAGATAAGCAGCTGGCAGTCTTCCTAATGGGCAGAAACAGGCTGGAATCTCCTGAATTCAACAGCACAGTCGTAGACCTGCAGTAGCATTGCTAACAGGGGCACAGAGCACATTTTGAGCTCATAGGGTAGCTGGATTTAATGAGGATTTAATTTAACTGCTCATGCTAAACTTTCTACCAAAGCTGAACAATGTGATGCATGCAAATAAAGAAAACATAGTTTAAGGTTTTAAAATGCCTTTCCCTGTTTATTGTTTTTCTGACCAAAATGGTAAAATGTGGTTTGGGCTGCAAAACTAGGTCGGACCAGGTTATTTACTTGTTGATTCTGGACTACTTCAGGAAGGAAAAAAGAGGGACATTGTGGTTGGCTCAATCTGGCTTTAATATAATGCCCTTCTTTTAGCCTTGCAGGTTTTCTACAAATGAGAGGAAGTGTGTGGGGAGGGGAAGTAGGTTTGACAACTCTGGAATTAAATACTGGTGTTCCAGGGTTTGATTTCCAATATATTTGTATCTAATCCCTTCTGCTGTTGGTGTCTTTTGTTGGACCCTCAGTCTGCAGACTGTTTTTCTGACATATTTCTATTATGTTTCAATCCATTCTTTTTTTGTCTGCTGAGAGTTTCCTTAGCTCAGACTGTTCCCATTTATAGGATAAAAGAAGGCTATTTTACAATTGATTTGCCAACAAAGTGATAATGTTTCATAACTTACCTTTATTTAGCCACATATTTAAATTATGCAAATTTACCAGGTCTAATGTGACAGATTGATTCTTGATGTGATTGAAAGGCCGAATGTCCGTAGTTATCTGTGAATAAAGGTGAATACATATTTCCAATCTCACTCTTACTCTCTTAAACTTTGAAGTGCCAATCCAAACTCTGTTGCTTGGCATCATCTGCTTACTAATTTGAAATGAATCCAGAGTTGAAATACTCTCCATGCTTCAGGGCAGTTCAAATTTGAGTTTCAAGGAGGAGGAGGATCTGGAGGTAGACAGGAGGAAAGCCAGTGGGTTCCCTAATTACTAGAAGTGTTTTAATTAAGTGGAGTAGGGCTACACAAATTTGATAATCTGAGTTCCTCTTTAGACTTTTACTGTCTATTTGGAGATACCTGCACTGGTAGTGGTTCCTTCTCACAGCAGCACAGTTGTGAGAGCCATTTTAACCTGTCATTTTTAATGTAAGTTAAACCAGGAGTGATAGTATTAGAAGGCTGTCACTTCTGGCTGACAACTACTTCATCTCCATTTTCATGCACTCAGCTTTATGTTTATAAGCATCCCCTGAAAAGGTATGTCTTAAATATCCGGACTTCTACATGCCTGTGTTATAAATGAACTACCTACAAAATCCATTTCTTTGAGAACTACTCAAAAGTCAACGTTTACACATGTAAGGTATGAGAATGTGTGTCTGGGTCTGTGTTTGGTGGCAGACTTTGGATTTAATCCTAAAATACCTTCCAGGTTGCAGCTATCAACACAACTGCTGTAAGCAGCAGTGAGTATGGCCAGCTCAGCATGTGTCAAGCTGTATGGTGGCATGTGTCAATAGAGCAGCTCTCCTACAGTCACTACTATTTTTAGTGCTGGAGCATCCCAGAATACTGCAGCTGCTGCCTCTTGCACTGAGATGCTAAAAGCCTTACTGTGGCCCCTGCTAGTTTCTATTCCTGGGATCTCCTATTCCTCCCATATGATGGAATGGCGATCCAATGCTGATGACACCTGGGGTCCCTGGATCTTGGTACCCAGCCATCTATAAGCAGAGCAGAAGGAATTTGAGCCATTACAGTGCTCTGGGTTTGGAAGGGTGGAGGAAGCAGGGCCTGAGCTGTCTGGAACCATGTGGCAGCAAAAAAGTACTGAATTAATTTTCTGCAGTGTTCAGGGCAAGCTGTCACTGTGCCCCAGCTTTTCAGGAATGAAAAGGAATTACAGTCTTTACAAACTCCTCTAGAAAGTGTAGTAGTGCTGCTCACATAGAGCCTGCTAATCAGAGCCTCGTGGGAAGCCTGTTTGCAGTATGGGGATCTGTAGAGGCAGTGACAGGGATCTCCTCTGTGGAGCAGCATGTGCACAGTGATGCAGTCCTGGTTACGGGACACAGAGGCTGCTGCCCAGGGCCTGTTCCATCCTGCCCCCCAGAATCATGGCCATACTCGACTCCGCAACTTTCCATAAACAGCATGGTGAGTTCAGCTAGGGTAAGTGGGCATCAGTGGGCATATGCTGAAAACTGTAAGGAGGCCCAGTAGTAGGGAGAGCAGGGGTATTCTTTTTTTTTTTTTTTTCTGGGAGGAATCACTGGCAATTCCTTTTTAAAAGCATTATGTTATAGGAGCATTTAGGCTTTAGTGACTAAAGGCTTGGCTCACTGTGAGAAGCCCTCAGCACTTTGCAGAATTGGGCTGTACCTCATCACCCATGTTCCACTGGTACATGAGCTCTTCCATCTTGCCTTGCCCTCTTGAGCATGGTAGGGTACTTCCTCTTTTCCCCATGCCATGGTTCCCAAACCTGTGAAATTGCTCTTGTTTCTTATCACTGAATTCTCTTCTTCTCCCTGTGTCTTTTGGATTTGATGTTGCTTCTGAGTTGAGTGAGGCTTTTGTCTGTAGTTTCAATATATTGGGAAAAGGATATTGCTTTTAAGAAGCAAAGCAAACAACATGAATTCTGAGCAGGAAAGCCCTTTTAAAGTGTAATTCATTTTCAGGCCAAGTGCTTTCAAAGCCAAAGAAAAAACCCCCAAAAAGGAATCCTTTAACTACACAAAGCAAAATTAATTTGGCACATTGAATAACATGTTAATAAGCATCTTTAAAATAGATGATTATTTTGATCTGGTTTATTTTTCAGTCCTGTGGAGACAGCTGATGAATTATATATGGTTATGGCACTTACAGATTTTAAGTCTCCTCACGACTGAAGGCAAATGTCAAAGGCACCATGTGTTAGAACAAGATATTTTGCTTGGCAGGTATGGCTTATTCAGGAAACAGGCTTCTGTTTTCTACATGCTCTACATTGCTCAGTTGGGTGTATCAGTTCTTTGAGCACCCATCCTGTAGCTGTCTCATGTGGCTGAATACCTCCTCCTCATTTAGGTAAACAGCATTTTCTTTGATAGTGGAGAAGGAAGAAGGGTATGATCAGTGTATCCTTTCTCTTTGGCATTCTTCTAGTCAGCAGTAAGAACACATCTGTCACCTCTGCAATTTGTAGGCACAATGTGAGCTGGGTTAGAAATTAGTTACCATAAGGCAAAATGTTTGTGGCCACGTCCTCTCCTCTAGCTGACTTTGCCTTCTTGCCTGAGTGGGAGCAGGTTTCTCCCACTGATACTCGGAGTTCTGGTCTGGCCTTTTTCCAGCAAACAGAAGAGATTTCGAACATTCAGGCTGAGCAAAGGACTGATGCTAAGCTTATTTCTCCTGATTTTCCAGGGCTTCTCTGAGAGAGGCAAAAGCTTTCCTAGAAGACCTGGCTCTCAAATGGTTCCCTGTAGAGTTTTCATCTGGTCTCTTTTAGCCTCTCACTTTTATCAGGGCAGAGAGCTTATTCTGGGGATAAATCTGTCTTGGTGCTGACTTTTGAGAGAAGAGATAAGTGTCCCCCTCTCTACTTCTGACCAGCAACAGCTGCAATCTGAAAACTTTGCTCAAAAGTGGGTGCTGTTCTTCCCAGGCTGTGTCTGTGTGAATGTGAGCTGGTCGAAGGGGAAATGGGGAGATGATTGAAAACAGCATCATACTTGCAGTGCTGCTAGTGGAGCACTCTCCAGGAAATGTATCCACCAGAAACCCAAAACAGAATGTTTCCTGCTGAGCCTATGCATGTTCTCCCCTCACCTGAGAAAGTAGTGTGACTCAGTGAGATTGGGAGACTCCAGATACAACGACCATCATAACTTTAAGACCTGTGTACAACTCTGTAGGGGAGAAAAAAGTATGGGCCAGCATGATGGAAGGACAGGGTTGGTATGAATGAGAGCAAAGGTATTTGTTTCCTTATAGATTGACCCAAGCAAGTCAGACACTGGATAGGGTATGACCCTTGTTGAGTACATCTAAAGATGAGGTTACCAAAGAATTTTGACTCTGTAACTGTTCCAGTGGAATACACATCAAGGAAAAGTAGAGCTTCAAGGTATGGCAAGCACCTGTACAAAGATTGTCCCTAAGAGTTCCGAATGGCTGGAGATGCCATTGTGTGCACGTGAAACATGCCTCTGATTGAGCTGCATCTCAATTCCTGTAGCTCTATATTGTCTCTTTCTCCTAAATCCTCATCTCTTGCCTACCTGCTCTACTTACAGCCACTTCTCTGCTGTTGTGGTTCTGAGCCAATCTCCGTAAATGCAGGCACTCTGCTGCATGGTGGTTTTGAACTATTTCTACTTTCTGTTTTTAACTATTTCCTACTTGTTTTTTTCTGGATGCTGCCTCCCTCACAGTTTCTAGAGCTGTGATGAGACAACACAGGGCAGTTTACAGGGAGCTCTTCAGAATACATTCTGTTGTGATTCTTTAGTTCCTACAGAAGTTATTGATTCCCTCTTGCACTGTAGTCCCGGGGAGGTAGGCTCATCTTTCACCAGTGATGGGTGGTGGAGTAAGTACAAGGTAGATGGGGATGTAGCCCTGATGAAAATGCTGTTGGAATGGAAAGTAGGATTATATTTTTTTACACACCCTATGGATGTCTAAAAGACCTCATGTGAGAGTTTCCTTTCTGCTAGCAGTGGGTTTCATAGATGGACAGTTTGGGTGTTCTGAGTTGATACAGCTGTATCTTGGCAGAAACACAGCTGAACTGGTGCAAAGGATATTGTCAACTGTCCCTCAGCTGCTGGGGTCAGGGTACATTTGTGGGTTGGATAAGTTCAGCTGAGTGGCCGGGACAGGAGATGCCACTAAGCAGATTTGAAGAAATTTCATTCAAACCAACAGTTTTTAGAATCTAGCATCTGAATTTCTCTTCTCATACCAGGTACAAGGGATACGATTAGCACAGAGATTTCAAAAGCAATGAATGTCAATATAATGGAAGACACTGACCTCTATCTGATTCCATTTGGGATCTTGGTAACGGTTGTAAATGAGGCCAAGCTGAATTCCATCAGCACAGTGAGATTTCAAGTATATTCTGGAGTATACCCAGAATAAAAAACACAGCCAACACCCCTGCATTATTAGCATGATGTCTCTCTGAGTGGGTGATGTGGGTGTGTGTGACTTGGTAGTTAAAGGGGGAGTTCCACAGCTTGCATTTCTAAGGATTAATTCAGTGAGGCCTTAATGCTTGATGAGGCTGGGATGCTTTTAAGCTGGAGAAGGAGAAAGGTTTATCTCCTGCTGGAATTCAATTTTGCAAGGAGTTTCTTCCTTTATATTGACAAGAGTTGTTCTGCTGCTATGTGGTTTTAGTAAAAGCTGTCTTTTTCATCCAAAAGGCTCGTTATTTGGGATCTTTTGCTTGTTTGTTTGTTTTCCTTTTCCAGGAAACATTGTTTCTCCATGCGGTCTCAGCGGGATTTACCAAAAAAAGAAAATTACCTTCTCCATTTTCCAGGGAGAGACTCCAGGCAATGAGCAAAGGGATTCTTGAAAAGTGAGAATAACAGTGCACCGAAGTCTAGCCAAAAGTTTGTTATATGTATGTTATTCTATATGATCATATGGATATACACTTATTTGCATATATATTTCATGAAACCCTGAGCACTTTTGTGGAAAAATGTCCTTGCCGATATTGCCAATTTCATTAGACTTTCCTTTTCTGTTCCGATAATCCAGGTTACTTTGGGGATGATCAAAATCTGTACCTGTAACTTTACCCTTCAGTTAGTTTC
This sequence comes from Erpornis zantholeuca, assembly GCA_013400515.1. NCBI lineage: Eukaryota > Metazoa > Chordata > Aves > Passeriformes > Timaliidae > Erpornis > Erpornis zantholeuca. The sequence continues at coordinate 31,472 of VZTN01024956.1, read as the reverse complement.
AGTCTCTATGTTGTATTAAACCCATTCATTTTCTGATTGCCCTCTCTCTAATTCTCTTATGATTTTTGGGGCCTATAATCTCTGAATCCTTGTGTACTGAAATTGGTACAGTCTTTGCCATCCCAGGGGGGCTTCCAGAGTATTACAGATGGTAACTTCAGGACATGATGAGGAGAGGCCTGATAAATCTTAATCACATGTTTCTCCTTCATTACCCTCTACCCACCCACTTCAGCGTATCTTCACATTGTATTTTTTAAATTAGTTTTCATTTTCCTTTGTTTTGCTGAAGCCATACCTTTGGATTAGTCACTCCATAGTTCTATGTCAGGAGCATGGCCTTGTGTCACAGCAGAGCCTTGCATAGCTTATTTCTGCTGCTTTGGCACTAGGAGAACTATCTCTTCTTTTTCACTCAGATAGTAAAATTTCCCATTGGTATAAATAGATTAATTGCAGATTAATTGTTCCCACTTAGAGCTGTGTCCCAGACACTAGCAGACAGGGTGCTCTGATGGTAGCACAAAAGTGGTGTAGTTCTCTGCTACTTTGGCACATCTAAGCCAAAAAAGGGTTTGTGCTGGGCCACTGCTTCCTGCCATTTTTATCTTTCTTATTTAATGGTGAGCAGAAAATGTATAGGACACACCATTTGGGTCTGTTTCACAAAGAATACACGTGGTGTTGCTGTAGTGCTGTAACTGAGCTTGGTAGCTATTGAAGAGTACCAGAAGCAGTTGCTATTTCCATGGCTACTTTGACATATTTGGTTTCTAGATCAACAAGGACTGCCCATTTAACTCAATTGATTTGCATCCCAGTTGATTTATTTTCCCACCAATTTTTTTATCAGTTCTAAAAATAAAAAGAAAGTCTGCCAGCAGTCCAGTTAGTTTCCCACCCTTCACCAAATAATAGATAGTAAGGGCTAATCGGAGTTTGTAGTGCAAATCAAAACAAAGATTGGGAACAGATAAGCTGGGTCTGTGTGTCCTTGCCTCTGAAAGTCTGAGACATAGACGTGTGCCAAGACACTGAGAGGATGAGTTCAAAAAGGGTCAGTTTTCAGCTGCTGCCTCTGTCTTTTTCCCCTCTTCTTCCCCTTTTCCTATCAGCTTCTCTGTACATCATCTCCCTCTTCTGGCTGTTTTAGGGTTACAGAAGCAGAGGCGCTGCCCTCTGGCCTTGCAGAGATGTTTAAGTCATCGTGTCAGCATGAGCTCTCTGGCCAGTATTTCCTCTTGGACTCAAAGATGTCTTCTATGGCAAGAGGAAAATGGATAAGACTAGAAAACAAGATATTATCTTCTTGGTGAGAAAGGACAACGGTGCTGGTTGAGGGGTAGGGGTGAAATGTAAAGACTATTTCTTCTTGCACACTTCTTAGCCCAGGGCTCTGTTACAGACCCTGGGGAACTATGTCAGTCTGTCTTCTAATCAGCAAATTCTGTTCAAGAAGAGAGGTTGCACATTGCCTTTTACTTGCCACTGCACTGTCACATTTTTCTGCCATTCCCCACATCTGGTGGGTGACATTAGGAGTTAGAAAGGAAGAGATGCTGGTCTGGGAATTTGCAGCCCTCTGGTAGGTGGAAGGGAGAGGGCTGAGGAGGAGGTTAGCACTCTTCTGCTCCAGTAAGACATACAAAGGACACGAGTGCAGTCTGGGAATAACTGGTATCTTTGGAGCTTTAGCTTAAGGACAACCATTTTATTTCTTTAAGTGCAATGATGCTAAGTTTTTACTAAATCTTCTGGTGTCACTGCAACAAAAGTGCATATGAAATCAAGGTAGCAGGTGTGATGTGCTTTAAGGATCACAGCGTTATCCTGTTGGAGCAGATGAAAGAGCAGATGGCATCATTTAAATTCCCAGGTTCTTTATACAAGGTCTACTGGAGACTGAAAGGTACAATCCTCGTGTCAGTGTATGGCATGTCATAATGTTAGATTTAACATCTGACAATCAAAATGTTAGTCATAAAGAGGGGAAGAAAAATTACACTGTAGAAGTAGGTGTGTCAAATCTGAGAAGCTGGAAGGATTTTTCTATCTCAAGCTATTATTGTCCTGAAGTGCTTTATCTTGTACTTGCCTCTGTTGGAATACCACTAAGATTGTTGTTTGCTTTTCCATAAGGAGAAATTTTCTAAGTAATAATCATGTAGGAGCTTTTATTCTGGAAACACCTGTCCTTTAAACTAAGATCTTTGTCCTAATTCAGAGCTAGGGATTCTTCCTTGCTGTTATTTTATACCTGAGAATTATTGTTGTTATAGAAGGGGAATGTGATTACTGCTGTGCAAAGATGCCAGTAAGGGCAATGTGGACTTGGGGATTTTTGCTTCGTTGGTGGAAATAGAACTTCGTGTATATTTTTGTGAGCCAGCAGGACCATACATGCATAACATGATAAAATATTTTACTGATAAAATAATTTTTTCTTAATAGGAATATAGCTAGTCCTTTGATACTGCCATACTGCTTAGGTGAGGTAGGCTGCATAGGAAGAAAAAAATCTCTATTATTTTATTTAATTTTTATTAAGGTATTTTTTAACCAAAAAGAAGCAAATACCACTCTCTTTGTTAAGTTAGGTCATGGCTGTAGGTAGTAATGTGTGTTCTTTAGTGTTCATGATACTTATATGAGGAACTGGCAGAACAGGCAAACTCTGATATATTGACTGAATATTGCAATATAAGCAATATTGACTGAAGCAGTATTTTTATATACTTACTCCATTATGTCAAGCAAAGTTATGAGGATGAGCAGTGGGTTCACTCCCATTGGCTATTCATTTCAGCACCGACCTTACAGAATTATGTACTTAGGCCCATTGCCTTCAATTTCTTCAGTGGCTGAGGGTTGAAGAAATCTATGTTAGCTATGGAGTTTGTTGAGAAGATCACCAAATTCACTTAATTAATTCCTATAATAATAAGCTAGTCCATTAGTCTGCAGTGCCATCTAGCCTCCTCATCCTTTGGGGAGCAGGGAATATGGCATGAATATTTAGAAAGATAAAAACTACTTGGAAAACATACATGTAACGATCTTTTCCCCTTTTCATTTAAAGATACAATAAGTCCATCTCATCAGAAGATGTTAATCAGTAGTCTGAAAATTATTGCCCTGATACTAGCCAGTGACAGAAAAGACAGGGAGAATTAGAGATTATTTTTCTTCAAAATGTTCAATGCTAGTATTACTCATAATTTGTAAGGTTTGAGCTTGGTAAGGAAGCAGAAAGCTGGTGCATGACTATTAAATTTTTAACAGTCTGATTCATCTCAAAATGATTCAGAGACTATTGATAGTAGTCCTGTCAGGAGCTGCCATCTCTGTGGTGAAGTTGGAGTGGTTAGTGACATATCACTAGTGTTTTGTGGCATTTCATAGCATTCGTGAGTTAAGAATATGCAGGGTAATGAAGGCAGCAAATGTAGTTCTGCTGGAATGCTGATATTAACATCTCTGCCACCTGAAGAAGTCATGTAGAATTGCCTTCTGTCCTTGGGTGGTTCACAGGGCAGATTTCTGGGGAGAGATATGACCCTGGGAAAGGGGAACCAAGACTCTGTTGCCTACCCTGTCCATGCATGCTTATGGGAACCAGAACTGCTTCTTTCCCATTCCTCCTTCTTCCCTGATCCTTTACTGGGTGAAAGGAAGTTGGTGTGCTTGGGTTTGGAGAGTGGCTACTGCAGTATAGCCATTTGGCTGTGTTTCGTGGAAAGCCATGGTCCTGAAACTGCAGGAAGAAACTGAGACATTAGCAAGGGTGCAGGGTGGGAACAGCATCCCAAAATCTGGCAGGATGAAGGAGGTTAGTAAAGGGTAAGAAACATGTCCTTACATCCATGAACTCTACCAACTTTGCAAGAGGCCTTTGTGCTCCTCCCAGTCTCTCTGCCCTACCTGCCAGTTGAACCTTCTTCATTACTGTTGCAAGACAGAATTCTTTCTCCTCACCTTTTGGATGGCTGGGTTCACATTTTTTTGCTGTTCTGATGATGATCTGACTTTTGTGATACAGGATTGCTGATAAATGTAAGATCGGGAAAAGCTATTAAACTAAGCAGTTTCTGACCAATACATTCCCAAGACATCTGTGATAGCTTCTGTCTTCCTAAATAACAAATGTATTTAATCTGAAGCTTTGGGTTTCAGTAGCTCTGTAGAAACAAACACAGCTTTTTTCTTTGGCACAGTTAAACAGAATCTCCCTTCATTTAGGCTTGTAAGAGATTAGCAGATAGGTCCTTTGTGCAAATCTGCAAATGGTGACTAAGCATGAGGCCACTCTCATGATGCCAGCAAGAATAGGCAGAAAATGGAAAATATGTCCTGCCACAGGCTGCCTTTGTGCAGCAGGCTCATTTGCCATTGCCAAGTAAGATCACAGACTAAGCTCAATGAGCGTAGGTGGGATGGGATGGGACGCCATTACTGCTTTTCTTTGGGAAGGATTTCATCTTACATTATAACACTGCTCAAAAACATTGGTAGCTAGAAGGCTTATATGATAATTTGAGGGTAGGAGTAATGAGAGAAAAAAAATCTACAGAGTTTCATCTCCAAATCCTACTAGATTTTCTTCTTTATCAGCAGACTTTCCTGCACTGTTTAATGATGCTTTTATATATGAGTTTGGTTTGAGAAGGCACTGCAGTGGGCTTTGGCTTGCCTGAAAGAGTCATTTGAGAAGTGCACATATGTCTCATGGTTAGACACAGCCTGTTTGCTCATACGGATTCCATGAAGGGGCTTGTTGGAGCACTCTGGGCATGTCTTACAGAACCTATTGGGTTAAACAAAACCCATCACTAAGCCTTGTAAAGCTGTAAAAAGCTATCCAGATTCAGAGATCCAATGAATTAACTTAAAGGTCTAACGCTAAAGCCATACCTTCTTGCTTTTCTGAGGGAATGAGCTTCCCAATCTCTGTATCTAACCAAACGAGAGATGAGGTACTCCTGGGGAGTTAGAGAGCTACCATCTTTGCTTAGGCATAGATTGATAGCTCACTCTTTAAAAATAACAGGGGTTTTTAAGTGAGGGGTTAAAACTAGTAAAAAAAATCAACCAGCTAAAGCTCATCATAGTAGTATTGAAACGATCAAAAGGCTCTTGGGGATGCACTTGGTGTTGGGTGGGTGCACCTGCTGTTGTGTTATTCTAGAAGCTAAGAGGTTCCTTTATCGTTGGCATGCTATAATAGCCCCAGAGAATTGCAGGATTCTATTGTATCTGCTGGCTAATCATCCAACATGAGTGGCAAGAAAAATAAGGAAAGGGGATTACATTCTAGTATTGTGAGAGAAACCCCAGCAACCAACCACAGTGATTTGTAAGGGAATTCATACAATCAAAGAAAACAGTGGAGCACCTGTAATTACTAACCACTATTAACAAGGTGTAAAGACTAGCTCTTGCAAGTTGCATTTTACCCTACTGTGAGCATACAATTTAGAAAAGCAATGGAAAAGTTAAAAATTAGGACCAATTTTGAAACACCTTTCAATACTTTTTGTGATTCCTGTATTTTCTTTATAAAGGTTCAGGTTCTATGAAAGGACTGAAAAGAGAGGTTTAGCTATAGAATAAGGAATACCTAAATTCTGTGAATAAGCTGTGATGTGTATATGCATCTCTTTAATTAATATCCTCTACCACTAGCTTTGAGCATTTTTCTGCAGAATATGATAGCTTGACTGAGAAAGAGACCCTGGACACTAATCAATAGACAGCTTGAGAGTACTGCAACAGTGTAGCTTAGTAGCTGGGGAATATGTCTAGGAACAAGTGCTGGAGCTTTTGTCTCCTTTTCTGTGGGTTGTCTTCACCCAGTGTTAAATGTGTAAATTGCTTCGGGAATGGAGCCCAGGCCTCTTGAATCCTTTGTTGTGTGGTGGGCAAGAAGGATGTAAGGTGTTGAGAGAATGTAAGACTAAGTTTCCAGTTCCCTCTAATCTAACTAAATGCTTATATAAAAGGCCCAACAGGGTGTTTTTCAAGGAGCTTGGCCTTTTTTTCAAGACTCTGTGTTCAACACAGTAGGATGCATCAGAGCACATCAGGCAGATTAAGTGATCTGGGGGTATTACTTGCCACCATGCTGATTCCTGGGTCTCTGTCAGACTGCAGCAGGAGTTAAGAACAACAGTGCCTTGGCTTGGGTAGCTTTGGGCACTCTCAGCAGCAGAACAAATATTGTCCTGGTCCAAGGGAGAGGCAGCTTAGACACACTCAGGGTTAAGCAGTCTCCAAGTTTATGGATCACAGCTTATGATAGCAGTTCCTGTCTTCTTTACAAGTGTGGCATTGCTTCACTAAGTCTCTTTGGTCCTGACTATACAGCAGATTATGTGGTTTGGCTGAAGTCTGGTCATTTTGCTTCCCCATACCTATGTGACATGGGGTTAATGATGTATCTTTTGTCTTGCCATTCACCAGTCACATCTCTTTAATTACCACTTTTCATTAGTAGGTGCACTCTTCTCCTCTATGTTCATATATTGTCCAGTACATGGGTCCCCGCCTCCTGCCACAGCTTCTAAACATTATTATAACATAATGCAAATATATAATATGAAGATGTTGCTGTGGAAAACCCCCCTGAAACGAAGCCTGCTTTGCTTCCCAGAAATACAACACAGATTACTGGGTACTTCCCTTTTAACTGCATCCATTGGCTGCTTTTGACTCCTGATAGTTTGTGTGGTGAATTTTTAATAGCAATAATAACAACAACTACTTCCCTAATCCTTAGCATAAGAATGAACAGGAATGTTCGGCATTTTGTCCCTGTTTCCAGGTTGAAAGTCTCTGAGTACATTGCTTGGCTCTCAGTTGACAGTGTTGCTTTGTGTAAACAGAGGAGATAGTCCTGTGCTCCCCGGGGGCCTCTTCATGGCCCAGGAGCACCATTTCAGGCCAGCCTGGGGCTGTAAGTCCCTGTCCCTGTGATTTAGATAGGATACAGGTCTCCAGCTCTGCTGGGCCCTACACATGGACTGATGTCCTGGCTTGACCTTAGACCTGCCTTACTCTTATGAACTTGCTGATGCTCTGGACTTGTGGCTGAGTGTGGTGGCCATCTGCAGCCCTGCCCCGCACACTTTGCTCATGGCCTCTAGGACAGAGACTTGGGTACGGCTGCCCTGTCAAGCCGTATTAGGAGCTGTCAGACTTCATTGCTTCCTGACAAGGAGCTTTATATTAAAATTTGGGAAGTGTAGCTGCAATGAGAAAGGAGATGAAATGTAAAATCAGGATTGACTCAATGAGGAATTCAATGCAAATATTAACTTTGTTTCCCCCTTTTACTAGCACACATCTAGCTTTGAGCTACAAATCCCCACAGTCTTGGATGAAATATTTTAAATGATTGAAGTAATCCAATTTGAGTGTTGTTCTTTCCCTTTGTGGTACATTAAAAAGTTAAATATTTCACATGCTGCCTTACACAGGGCAAAAGCACATTGCTGGCATCCTATGCTGATTTTTTCTCCCCATTTTTTCTCGTAAACCTGTACTCAAGTCTGACCAGAATCAGTCAGATCCTTGGTATGTGCAAGTGCCTTGGTTAGAAGTGAGATTAAACACCTTCAAACTCCTTAATCAAAATACCTCCTCTCACACTCCCAGAATAAGGTTACAAAGTTTCAGCACCTGTCCAGGTGATGATTTATTGCTGTAGATAGAAGACAGGCATTGCAACTCCCTTTTCACTCTTGAATACCTTCCACCATTCTCAAGGATCTGAAAAAATATTGTCTCTAGTTTTTCAAAGGCCATTTTATACTTTCTTTAAAAAGGATACTTTTGACTAATGTACTCAGAATGGGATAATAATGACAACTTGACATGCATAGAAGCACTTTATACAATTCAAAATGACAAGTTGTCAAAAAATATAATGGACAGTCAGGGGTGGTGTACCTGATGTGGAGAGAAGACCATTTAATGGCTTGAGGTTTAAACTGGGCAGCCCTGCTGTGAAATATGCTTGAAAGCCCCATTGTCTGCTGGGTTGCTTCTGAGCCTTTGAAAGCGCATGAGGGTAAATTAGGGAAAGGTGTTAAACTAGAATTCCTGAAGAGGAACACAAGTAGACAAATTCACAGGTAGACCATCACCTCTAATGCAGCCATTATTTCTCTGTTGCACTGCTGTTCTTTTGTTCTTGCCCCCAGTGGAATGTCTCAGCTCTGTTTACAGTGCCCAGCAATGCCACTTTTGTGATTGGGACCTAGAGGAGGGGGCTAAAGTTCTCAGCTACTCACTGCCTTGGGTATTGTACCAGGTAATTCCTTAAGGTTGGACCTGATTATTGGTTTTTTAGTCCATGTTGGGTAGCAGCACTATTTTCCTTTTAATCCTTTTCACCTCTTTCTTAATCAAAGAACATGTGTAAGCCCATGTTGTCTCCTCTAGACATCGATCCTTGAAGATGCACACATACTTATACCATAATAGTAAGTGGGGATGACCACGAATAAACTCAAATACATGAATCCCTTTAAAGGGAGCACTAGGAATGTGGAGAATCTGAGAAAGTTCAGGCTTGCAACAGGCTGCTGAAATGTGAATAAAGCTGCTGTCTAGCTTTAGGTGTATGTATGGAAAAAATGTGTCTGCTTTGTCCTAAAACCAGCATAAGTGGTTAAAAGAAGAATTTAAAACACAACCCAAAGCTCTAGTTCCAGCTGCTCTAACGAGTAGTAAGAAGAATCTCCCTTTCCTCTGTATTTGCAATTAATTTAAATTGTAATGTTTTTACAATACAAGAGATGGGCTCTGGTGCCTGTAGGCAGCGAGACTGTCTGTGGGATTGTACTTGTGCCCCTGAAATAGAACAGTTCACTTTCTCAACTGGTATCAGCCCAAGGTGCTGATGAAACACTTCAACACAGCCCAAAGCAAACCAAGCCTTGTGGAGTTTTTGTGACTGTAAAACAGCTCATATTAATGAGCTCTTTGAATTCAGACTGATCCCTTCTATCTGGAGCTAGAATAAGTTGTCTAGAACAGAATGGGATAAAAAAAGGAATTTTCAAAGGATCACTGAAACACTGATGAGACTAAGTCACCATGTGGAACAACTTCTTTCTGTGAAGGGCCAGAAAAGGGAGCCTGAAGCAAAGACATTTGTAATGTAGCTCTCACAGTTGTTTCAAGTTAGAGGGAGAGAATCCAGGTCTTAATGTGCAAGTGACATTTACTGTCCCTACTACAGCAAAAGTTCTTTAAATAACAAATGCATGTTTAGACTGGCTTTGATCTCTTGAAGCAATATGATTCATTTAAAGACATGTCTTGGTTTTAATTTCCCCCTCCCCCCCCTTCTATCTCTGAAGTTTAGAAGTGGAATTCTGGCCGTTTTTTTTGTTTGTTTGTTTTTTTGGTTTTTTTTTCCTTAGGTGAATAATTTTGAAATGTTTACAGGACAAAACACTAAAGTTTGTGGCTGCCTGTCACCCTTCTCCAATCCTAAGTATTTTTAGATATCTGTCTCTGGAATGTGTATCTGATTTAAATCTTTAATTCATTTTAGTGAACTCTGAGCACGGCAGTCATTGGAGTTAATTTAGCAAATATGCATGTGGGCAAGTGTGGGAACACCTTGTAATGCTGCTTTTCATTTCCAGTTACATCAGTCGGTCTAATATCAGCTATGCCCTCTCCTTTCAAGTCTCCTTAAAACATCACCATCTCTAGAGCAGGACACATATCCAAAAGTGACAATCTCGGGGTATATGTGAGAGTTGGACTGGAGCCTCTGCGTTTCAGTGGGCGGTTTGTCTCACAAGTTAGGGCATGAATGATGCTGCTTAGCCTCTTGCAGAGGGAGCTTTCCATTGCTCCATAACCTTTAATATGACGGGGGGGGGCGCAGTTTATCTTCTGAAGAGTGGTAAGGAGGAGGAAGCACCTTTACCCACCTGCACAAACTGCTCCTTCAGACCCAGGCTGCTGAGACAGATGGTTAATGGCACAGTTTGAGTTGGTGGGCTGAAGAGCTAGGGATAGGGGGGATGTCAGGGTGCTGGTCAAGTCCCTGTACTGTGTGTGTGGAATTGTCCAGCCCACCCATGGAATGAAATTCCATGTCCAAAGTCCAGATGAAATTACAGTGCTGGAGTCCCTGCCACATTGCAGCTCATCGTGGCCAAGCCTGAGCTGTGGCTTTGTGCTTTCAAAATGTATGTTAGGGTAAAGCAGTTCTGTATCTCCTTTGGCACTGTCTGGAGGAAAATTTTATGTCTGACTCTGTTGGGCTGGCACTTAGCTATGCAGGACATGGACTCCCTTCCTTTTCCTACTGCCTGTCTTCAGTAGAAATTCCCCTGCACACTGTTTAACAAGTATTTTACAAGGTTGCAGCTCTATGGTCTTGTCCTTCCGCTCCTGACAAAGGGAGGTGAGCGCTTCTCCGGACGGGATGTTTCTCTTGTGGCTGAAGTCAGGGCTGAGGCATGCTGGGCTTTGCTGATGTAACAGCCTCCCTGCAATTTTCATTCAGTTCTGGTTGGCTGTGAGCTGGCAGAGAGCCTCAGCCTCAGATACGCCTCCAACTCAGATGAGGTCATCCCTGCTTTTTTTTTTTCCTGCTTCAGAAGTCTGTTGTGTATGAACCTTTAAGGTCAGAGCGCTAATTTCCCCACCACTGCAAATCTCCGGGAGCAGGAACCCCCTTTTCCCCCTCTCAGCTTCACTCTTTCCTAGCACCATCACAGACTCTGCTCTCCCTTTAAAGAGAGAGGAGGAGCGAAAGGAAGATGAATTTACCGCAGTGCATTTTATAATTGATTCTCGCATCCAGGTCAGAGGGGAGTGTTTGCTGGCAAGACATTGCAGAGCTGCGCGGTTCTAATACGAGTGTAAAGTAGCTCCAGGACGGAAGAAACTCCAGACCCCGCTGCTGCCAGAAGTGAAACTACTCGCCCTGCCCAGTTGCTTGGTCCCTTCCCCGCCCTCCCACCGTGTGCCGTGCAGCGATGCATCCAGCCAGCAGAGGACGGGGTAGGTCTCCTCGCCTGTCAGTCAGTAGGAGCTGCCCGGCTCGGGACGAGCTGATCGCGAAATAAGGACTGGCCCTGCGGAGAGCAGAGCACAGAGAGCTGGGGTGTCCAGCCCCGTACCCTGCCTGGAAGCATCGCCTGCTTGGCATCTTCCTGCCTCCAGCCCCAGTCCGGGTAATCCCGCATCATCTCCCTCGAGGAGCTGCCTTCTAACTTCGGCGCTGACGCCAGGTCTGCCTGCTCGTCGTGGGCAGGATGGGGGTTGCGGAATCCCCTCTCTGCCCCGGGGGCAGACAGCCCCCTCCTCCTCTTCCTCCCACCGCCGAGCCCCGCGCTGGAATCCCTTCGGCACAGCCTGTTCATCATGTCCTGCCAGGGGCGGAGAACCCTCAGCCGAGTGCTTAAGCGGGACCGACCCCAGCACGACGGACAGATCTCGGCTCCGGCCGGACGGACCCCAGCTCCGCGCACAGATCCCGGCTCCGGGTGGACGGATCCCAGCACCGCGGATAGATCCCGGCTCCGGGAGGCCGATCCCAGCACCACGGACAGATCCCGGTGTGCCTCCGGGCTCCGCCGGCGGGAGGGAGGGAGCTCGGCGCCCGTACCAGCCCCGCTCCGTGCCTTGGTGCCCCGGGTTCCTGCGTACTGCTGGCAGCCCGCTGCGGTAGCGGCACTCCGCTCTGCCGAGAAATCTCCCCTCACGCACTGCCACCCACCTTGCTCACGGTGCCAGAAGAGGGCTTGTATTTGGGCTCAGAGTCTGTCTTTTGTGGATTGGGATTTTAGAGCTTGGACGATGCCTGGTTACGGTGGTGTATGAGTCTACAGACCCCAAGGTGCACTACAGAGTTAGAAAGAAACCTTGGATCTGCCACGGCGTGAAGGGCTAAAATAAACCCTATACAACCAGCAAACCAAACCTAGGCCTTCCTGCTTCCCTGCAACCAACTTTACACACACACACACTCACACACACACAACCGTGAGAATTCCCTCCTTTCCTCCTTCCTCCGTGCTCCTTCCTTCAGCGACTGTAGGATGAGGCATTTTCTTCTATCTGGCTCAGGGTAAAAGCATACCCTGGGGTCATCAACACACATCTGGCAGGGACTGAAAGGTTTTAATCCAGCCTCTACTGCAATCAACAATGGCAAATGAACCAGTGATTCTGAATGTTTATGACATGGTGAGTATGAAACACTACTGACTGGGGGGGAGTGGGGCTGGGTGGGAGTTCGTGTGTGGAGGGCTGGCACTGTGCAAAGAGGAGCCAAGCACAGATCCCCAGAGAGGCTGATTCCCTCCCCCTCCCTCTCTTCCCTGTCCCAAACTCCTCATCCAAGCCTATCATCCTATCATGTCAAAGATGATGCTGACCCTGCTTTTATTTATTATTTTATTTATTTATGTATGTATTTATTTATTTATTTATTTTATATTTAGCATGTTGGGCCAGATTATATGTATTGTGTCAGATTTTCTGCAGGAGCAGCACTGGGTGAGGAGAGGACTTTTTAATTTCCAATGCCCCAGTTAAGAAAGGAAATGTGATCACCTCTGTCTTTGTTAGAGGTAATTGTCCTTTAATTTTGAGTGAGCAAGCATTACCAGGCTGTGGTATGGGGGTCAGGATTTCATTTCAGGAGGAGAAACAGCCATAGAGTTGCAGTAAGGGCATAGTTTCTAGGCTAATAATCTAGATCAATTCCTCATAGGTGTAAGATTGTAGTTAATAATTTTCTCTGAAGGTTAATTGCTGCAACAAGAGTAAGAAATTGTCTGGTGAAGTTTCAGCACAGAAAGGGGCATGAGCACATGCTGCTCAGCAATATTTCCTGAAAGTTCACAGGGTAGCAAGTGATTTCCTTGACCTCTTCTTGCAAGGGGGAAGGTGAATGGGTGTTTTCTGTGCTAGCAAATCAGAAGGTCCAAATCTTGGCACAAACCCCCAGAGAGAAGAAGGCTTGGCACAACCTATTTGCTTGCTGGTCTGACAGAAGCTTAGGAGAGGCATGTTCAAATGAAGAGTGTTTTGGCAATTATGTATTTCACCTTTGTTTTTTCATTACCAACTAATGATTTTTAAATGTAGTTTTTAGATCTTCTACAAATTTCTTTCTGGGGAAAATACAACCTTATAAGGCCCAGGTGCTGAGTGAGCTCTAAATATCCAGCTCCAGACCTTTAAGATTACAGCATACGTTTGCTTTTTATCATCAGGCAGTGACAACTCTCACCAGGAAGCCCACAGAATAGTGTGGGTTTCCCTGTTGGGGAAATCCAGAGCATAGACACCGAAGAGATTAGGAGTGGGTTGCTGTAAAAGTCAAACTTTTTTTATCACAAGGATCAAGGGACCTTTTGTGAACTAAAATAGGTGGGTTGTTTTCCGAGGGAAGAGTGAGTGGTAAGGATTATTTAGGTAGGACTGTATCTGCATTGGTGAGCAGTCCAAAAAGCACAAGTGCAGGGGACTGAAGCTGCTTCTTCCAGAGCTATTATTGGTAAAACTGGTGTAAAATCTTTCTCAAGACTTTGGGCTTGAGTGTTTAATGGTCAGTTCTTAGCAGCCTGAACTGTGAACTCTCCCAGGATATTCTTTAACCAACAGGTTTGGTAACCCCAGTAGGTGGTAGCTAGTGCCTGCTAACAAGGGACACATTGCAAATGCATGCACAGGAGTTTATCATTAATGTGATAAACTTTGTGGAAAATAATGGAGTTGTGTTGTCCTTTTATAATATCCACTGACTTCCTTGCAATTTTGTTAGTTTGTTCTGCAGCAGACTATGGCCTAAGCTTTCCTCTCTCAGCCACTGTTGATGCATCACAAATCGGTGAATATTCCACCACTGAGCTGAAGAGATCCAAATACAGGATGGACATGGTGTTTACCTTTTTATGTTTGATTGATTCATTGACACCAAAGATGAAGCTTTAAGTAATTAAGGCATAAGGAGCTTTCTGTTTATGGTCACTGTGTTCTGAGATGGACACCCAGACACACTGAACTGAATTGAGGTCATCAGTTTACTTCAGACTGACTAGTTTTTGCTGCTTAGCAAACCATGAAAATCTTGATGTGTAAGTACTAACTCCATGGCTTAACCAGTCTATACACAGAAACCATTCTATTTTCATATAGCATCTGTTTGACTACCACTGAGTCACCTGTAGCTAAAGTCCTACATTATGACTATTGAGGCTACATGCTTTTCCATTGCTGCTATGATTTTAACACCACGAAGCCTGGAATGTAGCCATGCAAAATCTGCACTTTGTTACACTGTGGTGGGGAATTGCAGGGGAATTGGAAATGAGCACATTTGCTTGAATGAGTGTTGGAAAACTAGCCTCAATAGAAAAAAACACCACCAACAAAGAAAAGACAGCTGGGAACAACAATTAACTGGATATAAAGCTCTGCTTTCCTGACAAAGAACATGACCCCCGTATGGCAACTAGAAGCACTTACACTGCAGGAAAACTTATCCCTAGGGCAGAAGTTCAATTATGGGCTTTGAGCAGCTATGAAATGCCCACTCTGTGTAGTCTTGTGTATTCAAAGATTATAGCCATTTATCCTTTTACCCATTGGATATATAGCAGGTTCTTTAGGAAAGAAAAGTGCTGCTATTTAATGAGGTGCTTTGCACAAATTACTGAAGCAGGTAGATCTATTCGTAGGCTTATTTTCTTCAGCATAAAGTAATGGAGCAAGAATCACTGAATATTCCAAGTGTTCTGAATATTGTCATCTAAAGCAGCCTTCCGTTACCCCCAGCACATGGGGTGGTTATGTCCTGTTCTGTCTCTTGCCAAAGAGCTTGTACAAGTTTGTACACACTTGGACACCTGAAAAACAGACAGGACAGATGGACTTTGTTGCCCAATCAGGACATTTTAAAGAGTAGATATCCAGGATACTGAACTCTGATTTAATGTGTGTGAACACAGAACGGGTTCACAGAATGTGAACAACATGGGTTAGGGGTTGATCATGGATTAATCTCTTTCCCCATCTGAATCCAGCTCTTGCATGGACTTATTCTAAGTCAACTGCTGCTTGGAGACCTGCAAGAAATAACTGGGTCTATAAAGTCTGTGACTAACTGGGTCTATAAAGTTTGCTCAGATTGGTCAGTTCCCACTTCACCTTCAGAGGGACAAATCAAATTCCCTTTCATAACTTGCATCTCTCTTCCCTCTAGTCCTCCTCAATAAGGTGTTTATAATGAAACAGGTTCTACTTAGATCACAGGGCTGACTTTTTTTAGTCAGGATATTATCCTGTTCCCTCATCACTTTAAATCTTTGTGGCTTACTTTGGAATAGTTTACTTAGTCACTGTGCATTAATAAATGTTGCTTACTTAAATCAGGCAGAAGAGTAACTGCAATTATTTCCTGGGTTTAAATCTTTAACAAGCTAAGCATATTCCATTAAAAATAGTTTGCTTGGCAGAGATTCAATTTTGGGGGCTCTCATTGTATTTTCAGCTTATTGCATAGCACATTCATGCTATCATATTAAAGGCAAATATATTCATATCACTGTTGTCCCTCTTTTATTTTTATTATTGTTGTCCTGAATTTCCACTGTCTTTGCAGCTGATAACATACCAAACTGTTGTTTTGATCTACTGGCATTTTTGCTTACTCCTTCTGCTGGTGAAAATGAGCCCCTGAGATGTGCTGCAGAGGAGAATAAGAGCACTGGTCAGCAGGGAGCCAGGGAGCAGTGATGTAGGGTCTGTTTGAACGAGAGGGGGGCTCTCTTACTCAGCCTTGTCCCACAGTTATTCCATTGATTCCACTTACATTACTTGTCATCCCATCTGGAGTGAATGAGAGGGAAATAATATTCAGGTCACTGTAGATGGACTGAAGGAAGAGAGATGCTTTGTGCCTCTGTCTTCAGTACATAAGGAGCCTTTGAATCTATTACAGAAGCAGCAACAAGCAAAGCACTTCATTCTGTGAAGTGATTGTTTTAAAGCACTGACTAGATCATGGAGCATGTCATCTCTCTGGAAGAAAGAATAAGTCTAGTTACATAGAAAAATGTGAACATGTTTGTGCTTACTGTAGGTAAAGGTCTCAGATGCTCTCAGCTCACTTAGTCAGACGAGTGAAAAATCCTAGTGCAGGTGATGGCCTCGTCTCTGCACTACTTGTTAGTTGTTTGTGAGCTGCTCTGTGTGGAGAAGCACAGCATCATCTGGCTCTCTTTGGTATTCCAGGAAGCCACATGGAGAGCAACGGGAATTTTTTGTCAAGTAAGTTGATAGCTGTGAAATTTCCTGCAGTCATGAGCGGAATATTTGTTCTAAGTCAATTGTAGAACATGTGGTCTTGAAAGATTAAGTGATGGACAGTCACTAGGACTTCTTTTTTTTTCCCCCTCCTCCATATGTTGGCCAAGCAGAATGTATTAACAAACAGAAAGCAAAAAGCAAAATATTGCCTTTGGAAGATTTTAATTAAATTCTGGCAACTCTTTGGCAACTCCTAATAGATATATATATTAAATGAAATGCTTTGATTTTCCTTCAAATATATGCCAGTCATTTCTGTCCAAAATTATTAGCCAAATCTGAACCATTTCTGTTCTCCAAAACACAATGTTCACTCAAAAGTTTGCCATGTTCTTGGAAAGGCATAGTAGGTGTACATTTTCTTATTTGTTCTGTGACCAGTCACAAAACTCTTAAGAATTCCCTCTTCCATGAATAAGAACAGGTTAGGGAAAATCTGGGGTGTTTTAATCTTCTTCACAGAATTGTTGCGCAGGTAAGCTCAAGGATAAATCCTAAAATTCCTGAAAGAAAAGAGGAAGATTTTGTGCTTGCAATTTTATTTTATCACTGATT
Organism: Erpornis zantholeuca; assembly: GCA_013400515.1. Classification (NCBI taxonomy): domain Eukaryota; kingdom Metazoa; phylum Chordata; class Aves; order Passeriformes; family Timaliidae; genus Erpornis; species Erpornis zantholeuca. The sequence continues at coordinate 14,567 of VZTN01024956.1, read as the reverse complement.
CTTCATTTATCCAGATTCTTATTCATTCCTGTGTCTTCAAACCCTGTCAAGCACAGGGTACTGGATAGCAAAACAGAACGGTCAGCTAAGAGGGGCCTGGTGTCTGGAAATGGGTTGCCCGCAGTGCTATAGCACATCCCACAGGAATGCTAAAGGCTCTTTGTTTCTGGGACGAGTCAGTCACAGTGCTGCTCAAAGGTGCTAGTGTGAGGTAGCCCTCAGGTGCTTGTTTTATGTGTCCTCCTAGAGCTTTGAGTTGGTCTCCCATGCTGTTATTTTTGGTGGTGTTGTTTGGTTTGGTTGGGTTTGTTTCTTGGTTTCTTTGGTAGGACTGAGTTTAGAATATTAAACTATGCATATGCTGCATAATAGGTTCAGGGTTCATAATCACTCTTATGTCATACTATTATACTTTCTATTATGGGCCCAAAAATTCTCTGGGATGACTCTTGGCTAATGGTCAGAGAAACTAAAATAGACCACTGCTGAGACTCTTACTGGTGAGAATGTGAGAGGAGGGCAGGAAAATCTGCTCACACTGGATAATAGCAGTCCTGAGCCCAAGATAGGAGAGGTCTGTCCTATCTGCTTCAGTTTTCTTGAATGCAACAATTCCCTGTGCAAATGCTCTTGACTTAGAAAAAAAAAAAGTCAATAATTAAAAAAAAAACAAACCTGTTATGGCAAATTCAATGGCAGTACATTAGAGGTTTCAAATAAATCAGGCTGAGCAGCCTGGCAGTGTGTGCAGGTGAGGAAGATTAGGCTTTGTTTCTGCTTGTCTTTTCTTCCTAGACAGCATCAATTTCATTTGAGTGATAACAGGCAGGGTAGTCATAGATTGCTCCCTTGCCCTGCTTGAATGCAGGAGCAGAGAGACATGGAAAGCAGTTTGGTGATGCTGAGCACTGTGTTGTAGTCAGTCCCTGCTTCAAGCCTGTGAGAAGATGACAAAATGCAACTAGGCATCCCTCCTCTCTTGTTTCTTTGGAGAGAGGAAATCAATTGGAGGAAGAAAAGATTAAAAAAACTAATACACAGAGCTGCAGCTGAGTCCATTCCTTCAAGAAGAAGGAATCCAAACATGTCATCTGATTTAAATCAATTAAGAAGATAAAGAGTAAGTGGTATGGCCCGGGTTAATAAGTCCAGCAATGAAGTGTGCCCATTTATGCATAATAAGTGGATTTTTGTTGTCTTAGCAACAGCCTGGAGATGTGTTATCCATCGGGGGAACAGTCTGTTTGGATGTTGTCAGGGTGACAAGCCAGTTACCTGTCCATGTTACTGCAGATCTTCTCCAGCACTGCAGCCCTGTCACTGGCTACTGTATGCTTATGCATGAGATGTTTCAAGAGCTGTCTCTTGACTGCTCACAGGGCATTGCTCTCTCCAGCCATGGCATTTATCCCATCAGCAGGCTCACTGAACCAGTGCTCTGTTGCCCAGTGGACTGACTCAGACTGACTCATTCAGGGCAACACAGGAGTTGTCACTTCTGCTAGTTCTGCATGCCATAGGAAAACTACAGCATACTCTGCTGTATTTACATCAGCAAATGTAAGAAATCCTTATGAGTGAGGACAACCTAGGAAAGCTAACACAGTGCAAAAAAAATGTGTGAACTCTGCTTCTAGAGCAAAGGCTGACAGATCCTGTCATTAGCCCACAGTTCCCACATCCATGCTCTTAAGTTGGTTCCTGCAGGTGACAATCTGACTTGGTGTCTCTAAAGCACTCATTTCAAGGCAGCCTGAACTCTTGTGGAGTCAGGAGTCTTCTGTGCAGGATTTCAGGTGTAAGCCCAGGGGCTCAAAGTAAGGTCAGCTCTAAGCCAGAGATACAGAAGATCCAGAGTTACTTTTGCTGCTACTGGAAGTTGTTCTTTAACCCCATCTACAGGCAAAGTCACAATCCCATGGCCTGCCTCTGAGCAGCCCTGAGAAAAATGATTGTTTCCTCTTGAAACCATATGGAAGTTGGTTTCCAGTGATTTTTATCTGGTGCTTTTTGGGTTTTCCCCTTACAGAAAGGCAGACTCCTTTTAGAACATGACACTTCTTGTCAGCAAGATTTAGCTTCTGGCTCACTAGGCTGTCAAGGTTCCTAATTTTATTTGGCTATTCCTTAAAACAAACAAATAACCCCCAAACCAAACAAACCCTTCTTACTATTGATGAAAGCTGATGTGTTGACAGTACTGGAGACTGTCATTCTCCTAACAAATAAATTTATGCTAGCAGTAGCAAAGCAGACCCTTCTGGCTTTTGTGCTTCATCCCTAGTGTATAGGTTGAGCTGCTCTGGTGTCATGGCTCAGCTGGTCATCCAGTTTCCTACTCAGGCAGCCCACAGGGACTAAGTTATACATGCAGTGGGGAGCTTCTGTAGGGGAGAGCTGGGCATTAGCGAGCTACTAATTTAGAACAGCTGTCAGATCCATTTCTAAGTGTAGTGATCGGCAGGTATACAGTTGTGCATTAGTGCAATGAACTGAATTTAAATGGGTGTCTTAGGGCTGAAAGCTATGTTAGTGACCTGAGTTGCCCTTATTCTAATTCTTTGTTTGTTTCAGTTCCCCTTGTTCCTGTTGTTGTGCCAAGATGACGTAGCCGAAGCTGGGGAGGGAGGCAGAGACCAATCAATAAAAAAAAATCTATATTTCTGCTGGGGAAGAAAAAAACTAAAATTCACAAGTCTAATGATTCTTTCTCTAACAAGTGGACTTAAACTGTCAGGAAAGAAAAAAAAATTTGCTGCCATTCTAGGTAAACACTGGATGTTTTTGAGTGTGAAAGATCCAGAGCAGAGAAAGAAGTATCTCCTCTAGAGCTTTATCTATCAGCATGTGAATCTGTGAGACTTCTCATCTCAGAGCAAAATATGAGGCTGCATCCTAAGATTGGAAAATTGTTTAAATTGGTAACCTAATTTCCAAACAATTAATCTTAAGGTGTCTGGAAAAGCAATGATAAGGGGAGAAGAAAAGCTGGGAGAAATAAACAATCTCTGATAGGTAGGAATGCTGATCTCCAGAAGCAAGTGTCTGATGCTAGGAATGCTGAAAGCTTTTCAGCCTGTTTAGTGCCTTCATTGTGTGTGTTAACACACGAGTCAAATGCCATGTGACTCCTGATAGATCCACATCTCTGGGAAAGAAAGGACCTGGCACAGTGTAAGCTCTGTTGATTTCATGGTTTGCTGAACCTTCAGCCATGGATCTGTTACTCTGCTTTCTGTATGGTCATACTTAAACCCACAAGGAACAATCAACCTCTTTGCTGTTCTCTTCAACAGCTGCTAGTGAGTGACTTACACTGGATCCCGATGCAAGAAAATAAGCTTCCTAGATGCTGATTGCTGCCTCGGGGTTTACAGTGTATGAGGAGCCCAGTATAGCCTTCCAGAGTGAACTATAGGCTTTGCCACAAGTTAGCTTTCCCTAGGAGCACAGTGTTCTGCTAGACATCTGTTCTTGGCTCATCTGTGTGTCTTGCTCTGTTTGGGATTACTTGGAGATGATGATTTTATAATTGCCCTATATTTGTCATCTCCCCCAGCTCTGGACTAGCCTGGTGAATGTGAGAAGTGGCAGAAAGAGAGGAGCAAGAGGTTAAACATGTGATTAATCTGATAAGTCATTACCTCTGTCATTAACCTCTGCTCTTGGGCAGCATCTGGGACAAGAGCCTCAGCTACCTGTTCTAGTTGCATAAGAAGAGGCCTAGGTTGTGGGTATTTTCAGGCAGGGCTCAGGTGCTTTCTTAGCACATCACTTATCTAGAAAATAAAAGCCTCTACTAGCTAAGCATTGATATGAAAAGACATTTTAGGATATTTGTCCAACCTCTGGATTTCTCTCAGGAAAGATTGAGGTATTTTCCCTCATTGATCCTCTTTCATAGCTATTAACTTTGTAGAGATGTCTTGAGTATTTTAGAGCATTTGAGATGGCATGACATACCCAGAGGTTTTGTCAACAGTGTTGCTTATGTGCTGGGGGAATAACAGTACTAGGTCTGCATTTGGCTTCTACCATTTAGTGTGCTGATGCATCTGGGGTGACAGAGAGCAGGTTAAAATCCCTGAGAGACTCAAACACAACTGTCCATTCACAGGTCTGCCAGAGAAGCAGACAGCAGGATACTCTGGATTTGGTTGATCTCTTCTATGAAAATATTTCTGTATTGTTTGAAATTCTCACTTAGCAGAAGAGCGAATATTTCCAGTGAATCCTAGCTATTCCAGGAGGTTGTCCAGGCTGGAGCCAAGCTACAGTGCTACTCACACTTGTTCCATGGCCCACTGAGCATACATTTTATGAGAAAGGAATTTATTCTCTACTTTATACAATTCTAAAACTGCTTCACCATGAAGGAATGAGAAAGCTGGACTCCAGATACACTATGATAGGGTGACCAGGCTGCTTCTCTCTGAGGTAGGTGGAGAGTCAAATTCCCTCTGGCAGGCTGAGGTGGTAAGAAAGTTGGTTTGTTCCCTCCTGGACAAGTGTCTGGGCTCCTGGTTGTTAGGCACAAGCAGAAAACACTTGCTCCTCCTGGAATATAAGAGGTTAACCTTGCTCTTCCCTCCTCCTATTGGTTTGGTTTCAATCAGGGCATTTTTAGACAGATGTCAGGCTTTGTTGTGCTGACAGGATCTCTTCCACCCTTTCTTTCTTACCTGCAGACTTGTGGAGGTTTTTTTCTGAGTCTGTCCAGCACTAAGAATACGAGGGCTACTAGACATTTAGAGTAACTTTGTGAAGGAGACATAGTAGAAAGAGGGGAAGGCAGTGCTGAAGGTTTCCAAATCTGTGGAGGCCAGAACTAAAAATGCATGTCCCAAGCTGAAATCCACCCACCATCTATCTCCAGTTCTAACATTCATTGTTCTCGATTGCAGTGCCATTTGCTGTACTTTTATACACTCTAATTTTTTTTTTATTGCTTGTTATCCAAGACAGCTGCCTATCTTCTCCTTGGCAGTTCTTTGGGATGTGGAATAGACCTATTTTCTGCTGCTGGAGCACTGTGCCTTGTGTGCTGGCTACTGTGAGAATGCTGGGGGACAGGGTATTGAGGAATAGGTTGTACCGAATTGAAACAGAACAGATGAATTCCAGTGTAAGCCAAGAAGAAACAGGGGCAAATTAAATGAGTCCAGTTCAAGCTTGGGTGCTCTTGGGACCAGAAGAAAGGAAGAACCATAAATCCTTTCTTCCCCCTTACGTTTCTCATAATATAGGCAAGAACTGTGACTTCTGCTGAACAAAAGCCTCTGGAAGGATGAAAAAATGCAAACCACATGGATCCACAAAAATTTAGGTTGTTTTTATTGTCTGGGTCAAATTCTCTCTCCTCCCCCAGGCAGAGTGCTGCTGGCAGGAGATGCTCTGCATCATGGTAGCCGGCGGCCTTGGCAAACAGGCAGGACACCCCTGGGGTACAAGGGAGGACACACAGGAGTTCATCCCAGCTCTGTGTTAATTAGATTGGTTATACATCCCCCTGACTGCTGAGCATGTACTCTTCTGTCCCCTGTATTTAGGCAGAGCTAATAGGAAGGAACATATCACCAAAACCTGAACTGGGAGGTAAAAGAAAGAGGGGATGGGGAAGAAGAGACTCCTTACACTTCTCTTTTTCACAGTTTTCAACTGCACAGGATCAACTAAAACTTCTTCGACATTCTTTGAAATGTGCTCTATTCCTGAGAGAAAGGCAAGGAAGCAGGAAGCAAGCTGGAGTAAAAGTGACATCCTACTACCCAAATCCATGTCTGCAGTAAAGTTATGCTAGGAGGCTCACACGTCCATCTGTGGCTTTTCAAGTGCTGTTTGTAATATGGCATGTTATTGAAATGCTTCAAGGATTCCCTTTGTAATGTGTAATTACTCTGAGATATGCAGTTCACTGCCTATTGCAGCTGCTGTTCTGACTAATTTTAATGCAGTTAAAGCTGTTCATGGATCAAAGAAATTTGTGCAGATGAAATTTTAAAGCTAGTGTAAAGAACAATTTAATAGTCTCTAACACATCAGGTACTTAAAAATCCTGTACTTGGTACCTCTGAATTTGGATTTTACTTCTCATACCCACGGGACTTTGAAGCATATTTCTAACTGTCTGTTACCTCTCCTGAGATCTCAGAGGTGTCTCATTAAAGCTGATGTTCAAGCCTATTAAATACATGAATGCAGCTTCTAATGGTTCATCTCATTCAGGTGAGCTGACACCAGGAATTGGCAGGGATCATTGCTGCTCTGGCCCCCCAGTGCCTGGGATAGCGAAAGCCACCTGGAGAAGTGCAGGATAATACCTTCTTCTGTGCTGGCAGATAAAAGCAAAGTGTCTTGAAAAGGCTTCTGACTTTCAGGGGCACACCAACCTTGTCACCTTCTCACCCTACCAGCTCCCCTCCCTCCCTCCCTCCTGGAAAGTGCAGCCTCAGCTCCAGGAGATTACAGATGGGAAGCATCTGTCCTTGATCTCTCAGTCTCTCCAGCCAGTTAATTATTAATCATCACAATATCCCTCATGTCAAGCATCTGAACTGCCTGTGAAGCATGGAGAGCTGTTTTATCCATCAAGTCAGAAAGGTTTTAGTGTTCTGCCACTCATTATTGTAAAGCTGTTGTTCTGTCAAGGAACTTAAGCATCCAGAAGTGATAGTTATCTCATCTGAGCCCACACCAGATGACCTGGTACTATCAGGGGCAATAAACATGCAAATTGGGAAAATATAAAAGGAAGTTAAGCTTCTTTCATGGATCTGGCAACAGAACTGGTGCTGTACCATTGCATGTGATGAGAACTGTAATGCTACTGCAGTTATAGGTATATTGCCCATTATGAACACCTACCTACTAGGAAAATACCTCAATATTTAGCTCCCTAAAAGTTACTTGCTGGGCTATTAAATTCTGGGTAGAACAGCTAATTTTCTGTGACTGTGGGGTGGCTGTTGTGCCTCTCCATGGTGTGCTGCTGCTTGCCATTGCTCTAGAAACGGAGAGACACAGGAGGTTGTATGGAGCTCTAGCTCTTACCTGTGCTCTGATTCAGCTTGTATGCTATTCTAAAGGAGAGACTGAGAAGAGACAGACCAAGGAGTAGGCATGAAAGAAGAAGAAAATCACTGAACTTGTCTCAAGGCACTTTTTACTGTTGGGAATATTGAGACATGAGAGGCTGACACCCAACTCCTAGCTGGGACAATTCTAGTAGAAATGGAATGGCACCAGCACTTCTGGTTTAAGCAGTAGTACACTTTCCTGCTACCATTTAAAATCCTACTGTGGGAAGCCTTGGGTGTTGCAGGTAAGTGAACCCATTAAGACACTATGATACACATTACTTAAATTGTACTCTTTAGGATCCTTAGGACATGATTAACCACCTCTGTGTTCTCCTCTGCACTTCCTTCTATCCAGTCTTCATGCAGAGTGAAAGAAATTATAGTGGATCTGACAGGTTGCTTTTTTGCCTGAGTAAATTGATGGTAGATTATCAATAATTAGCACAGCAAGGGTCAAACTCACTCTTTCATTCTTTACTAAGATACTATATGGAAGACCAACTCTTATTTACATGTCATAGTAGATGGAGATGTTTTTTCCTCCTTTCAGTTCAAACATAGCATTATGTTCAATGACACCACAACGTTTTGTGGAAGGTACAAGTGCTTTGGACATGTAGGGATCAAAAAGTTCTGAACAGATCGTGTCATGCTGCCAACAAAGTGTGTCCTTGGACTCTGGCTAAGAACAACCAAATCCTCATTTTGAGTAAAGCACTGGATGTTGAGAAAGAGAAATCCCCAAACTTTAATCCTAGTTCCCATCTCAAACGCATTTCTAGAAAGTCACTTCAATCTCTTTGCCTTGAGCTGTGTCACCTGTAAGATGCCCTACTTATGGGATACTTGGGTGTTTAAAACTCCAACTGCTTTTTGACACTTGGGATGCAGCTGCCTGGGTGGATGTGATTCCCATAGGAATGGGGGGCAGCAGCAGGGCTTCTGGGTGGTGGGCTGAGGGGCAGCAGCCCTGCATCCTGCTGGCTGCCTGACTGGTGTCCAGGTAAGCACATGCCCTCTTGCCCCATCCCTTCTGCTTGCCCTGGCAGCTATCCCTGGCTTTCCTGTCAATCTGAGGGTGGTGGTCCCACTCCCTTCTCACCAGAGCCTGCCTCGTGAGGGTGGGGATTTTCTGAAGCAGTCACTCACCACACCTGCTCCTGGCCTTTACTGCCCTTTGACCACAGATAGCAGATGAAGAATTTAGAGACAGCTGCTATTTCTGTCATTAGCATCCAGACTTCCTAGGAGAAAACTGCTGAAATCTGTGACAGCTGAAATCTGAGTCAGAGGAAGCTTTTTACTTCAGCATGTACAAAAGCAAGGGGAGAGTGAAGTAAGGGGGAGGGAAAGATAGATCTCGATTTGTTATTCATTTAGTTCTGTCAGGAAAGCACAAGCAACCCAAGATGATGGTGTGAGAATTGCAAACACGCAAGTTGCAGTGTGGTGGATAATTGTTCAAGGGATGGAGGATGCAGAAGCAGTGGGTAAGAAAACAATGCAGCAGGAGGGGGCTGTGTGCTGTGCTTCGTGACAGGATACATTAGCTCCCCCTGAGCAGTTCTGTGCTCTGGACCCTGCTGATGGTACTTGACAATTTAAAGCAAATGTGTCTCTGTGCTGTGTTGCTGTTGTAGGTACTGGAACAGGATACCCAAGGGATCTGCTTAGCCTTTTCCAATCCAGGGCATGATCCTTTCTCAGTCTTCTTTAGTGTTGTGGAGAAGGAAAAGGCTGTTATTCCCAGTTTGCAGCTGAGACACTGGCTTGCAGAGAGGCTGACTCGTCTGATGATAGGATATGAGGAATGGAAGGAAGCTGTGCGAGGGGAAGTTCAAACTGGACATCAGGAAAAAGTTTTTCACTGAGAGGGTGACTGGTCACTGGAACAGGCTTCTCAGGGAAGTGGTCATAGCACCAGCCTCACATGGTTTAAGGAGTGTCTGGACAACATTTTTAGTCATTATAATTTAGTTTTAGATAGTCCTGGGAGAAGCAAGGAGTTGGACTTAATGACCTTTATGGGTCCCTTCCAATTTGAGATATTCTATGACTCTATGATTAGGTAACTTGTTGTGCAGTCTCTTGGGTTTTGATATGGAGTTGGATTGCAAGACTGTTCTTACTCTTCTCCAGCTGTGGCTGCTGAAAATGCTCTGATTTCTTTTTAAGGACTGTGATAGGTGTTTCAAAGCAAAGTGTTTTATTGAGGCTTCCCCATTTATCTGTGCTCTCCTTTGATGGAGTTCAGATAGCTTCCAGCACTGAAGGGAACTGTAGGTCAGAAGTACTCTTCCAGCACTCAGTCTTTTAAAAATGAAAGTGCAGAGCCTCTGTTATCATGATTTCCAGTTTGAAAGAAAACTCCTAGGATTACATGTCGTACTGTGACGCCAACAGGATCAGAAAAAATTCTTCCCAAACCAATGAATTTACAGATCATCTGTGGTAATACAATTCAAGAGGCTTTCTGAAAAGGTATCACTTAGTAAACAGGGGTAAATGACCCAGAGCACACGCAATTAATGCCCCCCTTTTCCCCATGACTCTGTATAAGCTTTGGACTGTGATAGGAGGAGGGAAATGAGAAATAGCCAGTCCCAGTTCTGCCCAATGACTTGACAACAGGATTACATACATGTTAATCCACCAAAATTTATCCTCTGCTTTAGAAACAAAAACAATTGCTCTAGACAAGCCTGAAGTCTTTATGCTGACCCATTTATACAGGTTATCATTTAATTTGATGGCAAATAAATTTGAAAACATTCTTCTTTTACTTGGTACTTGACAAAATAAAATGCTACCTAGGATTTTGGGGGGATAAGAACACATTACACACTGGGGTTACAGGAGGTGATGTGGTTAAACACTGCATGCACATATGTGCTCTGGGGACAGCTTGACAGACTGCAGGCTTTTGGAAAGAACAAGTCTAGCAAAGGAGCAGGGCGGGGGGAAAGCATCTGCCAGTAAATAGATGGATAAAGATGTTCTGTGCTGCTTTTTAAGGAGCACCAATCATCTTTATAACTTTGACAGGTGGCAATGGGGCAGGAGGGGAGGAAGAGATTCAGAGAATTGTGTGGGTGGTGAAGAAATTAATCCTAATGAATTGGAAGAGCAAATCCACAGTGGGCAGAAAGCTTTGGATTTCTGCCCTGCTGGATATGGATAAATAGAAGAGAATCCCTTTTGCACGCAAGAGCTAATTGGGCAATTACAGAGTAATCTCAAAACCTTTGCTTAAATTGTATCCTGACTATCAAAGCATGAAGCAGATTCTCTTCCAGGGGCTTATAAGGCTTGCCCAGTCTTTCAGATAGGTGAAAGCTCATCTTTGAAACATGTCCCTTTCTTATATTTCCAAGGTTTCCTTTTCCATGTTTTCATTCTTTTTCACAGAAAAGGACACACAAACATAAGAATGGCCAGACTGGTTCAGACTGAGGATCCATCTAATCCACTTTCATTATTCTTCCCTCAATGCCTGCTTGTGGTCACAATCAGGAGATAGAGCAGCAAAAGCTTATATGACACTTCCTTCTAACACATTCACACAAATTTAGATCTGGGGCTTCTCTGAGCTTGACCTCTGCTTCTTTACTGTCCTCTCTGGCTCTTTCTTCCATTCAGTTTTCCTGAGCAAATGTAACCTTCTGTATTAACAGCCCTTGCTGGGAGTTTGCAGGTGTAATACCTAGTGGTGAAAAGCTAAGCCCTCTTCTGATTTCCTCACTCTTCCTACTCCTTCTACAAAAATAAAAGTGGGAGGTTCCAGCATGGGAATTTCACCAGTTTTATTTTGGTGGAAACAAGATGGAAAGGTTGAATTTATTTTGTCTGCAACAGTGGATGTCATGTTTGAGTTCTCCTTTTGCAGCTTTGCTATCACTTGGCCCTAAAGACTTCTATTCTGACATGTTGGAGGAAGGATTGAAGAAATAAATGTTACTGGAGAGTAAATCTTCTGGGTTTTTAGGTCTGTCTAAAAGCTAAAAGTGAAAATGTTTTTGTCTTTTGCTTTTGAAAGAAGAGGGTCCTGAGACAATATGAGTGAGGAATGATCAGTAAGAGTGCTCTCTGTCTGCAATGCTCTCTGCTGGACACTCTGGGGTTCTCCTACCCCTAATTTGTGCATTCATGATGTTTAAATCTTTATTGTGACTGCACTTGAACTGAGATTTGAGTGCCACAATGCCAAACAGTTCCACATGCCAAAGAAACAGAACATCTGAATGCTTCCAAAATCTTGGCTATTCTTAAAGCTTTAAAACTCAAGACTGATTCCTGTTTACTTCAACAATCTTCCAAAGGCTCCCTTCTGATGTGAATAATGTTATTCTCCATCCCATCTCTCTGCTGAACCTAGCTGGCATTCTTTCTCTCTTGACTGTTTTTATTTAGGACTGGCACCAGCACAGCGATTCAGCACCAGGCTGGTCTTACTCACATCCGTTGTGTAGTGCCATCTGATCAAACAGATGAGAAGGAGCATGTGCCTTGCTAGGACTGAGTTGGAAGGGAAAGCAAAGAAGGTATTTGCAAACATGGGTGCACAAACCCCATGGTATTAGTGTTCAAGTGAGGTAGAAACCATGGCTACAAAATTACACAAAATAGAAATGAAGCTCATGTCACCATAGGTGGTCGTTTTTTACAAATGGAGAGGAAGTGGTGGCTAGTTTTTCTCTATCCAGCACTGTTTTCATACTTGATTACATGGACATTACATTACATTACATTTCTGCTGTAGGGTAGCAAACCAAGCTGTGTCTTTACTCTCATTGCTCACCACATACAAATGCACTTTAGAGCATAAAGTAAGATGAGAGTTAAAAAATTTGCATCTTCTGTAGTTTACTTGCTGAAGAAGGCTGTCTTCTGAGCAGGCTAATTATTGCCAGAGAAAGCAAAGGCGTTCCTAGGGATTCAGAAACATGCTTGTGAAAGTCACCATGTTCTGGAAGAGGATGATTAGGAGAAAATTGTTCCTATAAGGAGTTTTGCCAAGGACAAATCTGCAGTGCTGCACCTTCAGTGCAATACTGGGCTTGTTTCTAGGCTTGATTACTAAAATAGCATATGTGAAAGGAAACTGATTGTCACCCTGTCCACGTCTGGCTTTGTGCACAGTCTTGGGCATGTTTGCTTACTGCTAGGTGGCCACCTGATGGAAAGCAGAGGGTTAACACACTGCTGCTCTCTGAGGCTTTGTTGTACACATACAGCCTGTATTTATGTTTGCACATGTGACGCATGAGCAAATATGTCCTGTTTGCTTGTGAAGTTTTCTTAATGTTCTCCTGTGGTAGGAGGTAATACTCTCCTGCTTACAGTATGCTCGTGTTTGCCTTATACTGTTAAAGATTCAATTGTGATACCAAATATGAGCCTCAGCCATGAACTGGGATTCCACCATATTTCAAAAGACACTTGATAAACAGGAAGCAGAGGAAGAGTTCTGGCTCCAAAGAGATTACGAGCTACTTCTCATCTAGATCTGATAGGAAGCATGTGAACAGAGATTGGTTTATGAACTCCATCTGGTGACACCAACCCCTCTTGAGACGAGAACTCCCAGTCATGCAAGCTGTCCTTTGGTCATGATGCCCAGTTTTATACTGACTATTTTGGGGATTTTATCCTTTTGTGTTCTCTTCCAGTAAGAGAGGCAAAATGAGATTATTGTGGTGTTAAAGGGAAGCACAGTTAAATGAATGATATAAATGGTACTGAACTCATACTTTATAGAGCAAACGGAACTTTCACATAAGATGAAATATATCAGGCTGGGCTGCTGATCTTATTTGTTTGATGAATCTGTTTACCTCTTGCATGCATCCATCTAACTCAGGAGAAGGCAGATATATGGAGTGGGAACTGAATAGTCTTAGACCTATCCATTCATCACTTGCATGACTTTCATTGCTAGAGTGTCCAGATTACTTCCCTGCTATATAGGAATAGAAATCTTTCTTTTCTCTTGGTTTACTGGATTATTAGCTTAATTTATGGCTTTATGACCATTTATATTCCCTAGCTTGCATGAGTGAGCTTAAAGAAAAGCCACTCGAGGGAACTGAAACCCACGTCTCCTGTACAACACCCTTAATCATTTATGGGAGTCATGTCTATATCGAAGCAGAGACCAACTGAATGGGGTTTTGCCCTTGTTCTGCACTATGGATCACTCGGGAAAGAGTGTGATGATCTTTTAAGGTCTCTGGTTCTCTGAGAAGAATTTCTGGGTCAATATGGAATGTGGGTCATATATAGTGCCCTATTAAGAGCACATGCTCTAATTTTAGGTAGTAATCAAAATGGGGGTGTGCTTGGAGTGTGCTTCTTCACTTCTATAAATGAGTTGCAATCTGCTTTTGAGAAAACTGACAATGGCCCACCTCCTAGGTGAAATAAGGCTTTGTTTTTCTTCAATAGATACCTGGGCATCTAGAAGCTTCTTATAAGGGCCAGTCTAGGGAGGCAGCTTAATCTGAGAGCAGATGTCTGATATTAGAGGATGTTGTGAGCTAGGTGAGGCATCACAGTGCTTACCTCTTTCTCCTACATCAACCTGGTCACAGCTCAGATTAGATATCCACTCTGCATGCAGGAGAATTTTTTGGCAGCTGTCTGAGGGATCTGGCAGGCAACACCATTTGCACGCCATGGTGCAAATATACAACCCTTTCTCTTTTCACTGAAGCAAACAGGAGCCAAGATGTAGTTGCAGTATCTAATGGATTTTTATAGAAATAAATACTAATGGGAGGAGTGAGGAGGAGAGGGAGGGAGGAATATTCCCAGGGAAGCTCCTGGGAGGAAAAGGAAAATTCTCCTCTTTGGTCTTATTGAAGTATTTCCTTTTCTTCCCTCTTCCCCTTCAATTTCTGATCTTATTGGCTATATTTCAGATGTGGAGATACTGTAAGAGGCAAGTCCATGAAGGAAGCAGTTGTCTGAATCTCTTGGGTCATTTCAGGTCTGTTTCTAGATGTATGCAACATGCAGCAGACTAGCACAGAAGATACGCTTTTACACAAGTGTAAAATTATGATTGTGCCCAGAAGAAAGGGAATATTTAGGGCAGCCTGAATGCTAGTCCAACACATGCTGTGCTGCTTATGAGGTGGGGGTAAGGAGACAAAAGAAAGAAAGTATAATGTAGTGTTTTCCAAGGAAGCTTCACTGTTAGGTTTGTGCCTCTTCCTGTGCAATGGTGTGTGTGTGTGATCCTTGGAAGAAGCAAGCACAGAGGCTGTCCCATTGAAGGGACAAACACCTACATTTTAATCTGAAGTGCTTTGCACACAAAACCGTATCTTCATAGTACTAAATGTCGATGATTTGTTGCCAGACACTGCTCCTAACAGCTATCTCTGTCTTTCAGTGAGGAATGGCTATTAAGTGCTTTTGGAGCTGCACAGCCAGTGTTGCTCATTAAATAAAGGCAGAGGGAATCCTTGGGGAAAAAAAAAAAAA
>VZTN01024955.1:264257-274393 GCA_013400515.1 Erpornis zantholeuca | reverse complement strand
GTGCCCTGAGGCCGCCGGTCCCGCTCGTTCCCCGCCGCGGAGGAGCGATCGCTTGTGCGGTCGGGTTCTGCGGGTCGGATTTGCCGCGGGAAGGGGATGCAGTTTGGGCTCCGCGCGTTTGGTGCAGGGCAGCGCGGGGCGGTGAGAACCGGGCGGGAGGCAGGAGCCCCGGGGAGGGACGCGCCCGGTGCCGGGTGGTGCCGGGGCTAGGCACAGTCCGAGCGCCCGTGGCTGCTGCTTGGACCGCTGGGTTCCCCAGGCTCACTGTGGCCTGTGTTTGCCCCGCACAGGCCCCCGCATGCGACTGCCTGTCCCGCCGCTGCTCCGCCCGCTTGTCCACCGGGTCCTTGCCTTGGGCCGCCCGCCCGTACGCGCTCTCATGAACCTCCGGGAGCTCGTGTCTGCCCTCAATGACTTCGCATCCCCCGCTCTGGCTGAAAGCTGGGACAATGTGGGATTGCTGGTGGAACCAAGTCCTCCCCACACTGTGAACACCCTTTTCCTCACTAACGACCTCACTGAGGAGGTGATGGAAGAGGCAGTGCAGAAGAAAGCAGACCTCGTTCTTTCTTACCACCCTCCTATATTCGCACCACTAAAGCGAGTAACGTGGAAAACCTGGAAGGAACGGCTGGTGGTCCGAGCCCTGGAGAACAGAATCGGGATTTATTCTCCACATACAGCGTACGATGCCATACCTCACGGAGTTAATAACTGGCTAACAAAGGGACTCGGTGAGATTCAGTTAAGGAAAAATTATTAAAGATTTATACTGTTTTAGGTGAGATCTTTCCTTACTTTCCTTTCTTAACAGCTTTTACAGGTGTGATTTGAGGACTGGTTTTTATTTTTCCCAGTATATTTATAGTACTGTAACCTTAAACACATTTTAGGAAATTTCTCTTGGTGATGTATACCGGGTACGAACACAAGAGGATATTTTCAGATGCATAACTCTACTATTGGATGTATTCAGAACCGGTGGAGCATATTTATTGTCCACTGTGGTTGCAGTGCTGAGACCACTGACTTTAAATCACCACCTTTAAATTATGAAGTACAAGATCTCAATGTTTGCAAAGGATTTAAGCTATGTGAAGTTATTTTATATTTTTATCCTGTATTGTAGCTCACAAATGTGTCTTTTCCAATCTGTCATACAAACCAGAAACTCTTCTTGGTTTTGTACAATACTTAGGATATCCATCAGCTTCTTCAGACTTAAAATTAGTCTTAAAATTCCATTGTGCCTAATGGAAACAGGAGAATGAAAAGTCCTCAGTTCTGTCAGGGAAAAAGGATTTGAGTGCAAAATTTGCATCTTTATTTCACGTCTCTTTAAGATATGTGGTAAATCAGTATTAGCACATTAATTATTAATACCGACCCTGCTTTATAAACCAGCAATCTTGTACTGTTTTCTTAGGTGCCTGTACTTCTGTCCCACTGCATCCATCAACTGCACCAAGCTCTCCAGCTGAGGGCACTCACCGGGTAGAATTCTGTGCAGATGCTGAGCATCTGGATGCAGTGCTGTCCCAAATCAAAGACATCCCAGAGATCTCTTGTCTTACTACTCTCCCAGCCAGGTATCTGCTCCACTCTCTAATGTTGTATTCTTTCTGTTGTTTGAAACAGTAAATTGCTGTAATTGTATTTTACTATTCTAATAATTTTGTTCCTCTGTGCATTGTTGCTGTATTTTTCAGCAACGAGAAACTTAAGAAGTAGTAGTCCCTTTCTGTTCAATCTATGTCATGCTAAATGGTAATAGCAACTCAAGTCTAGCATCACATAGATTAGAGGTGTTAGAGTATTAACAGGAAATTTAATGAGGACAGTTGAATTAATGCCCATATTTGTTTCTTCCAAGACAGTGGATGAGTCTAGGCTACTACAGTGCTACTTTTTTTTCCTTTCTCAGTGGTAGACTAGTCACTGGGATAGAATAATAATAATTAGAATGCCAAAATTTTATCTAGTTATTTAACAAGCACCAAGCATGTCTTTCCTCAGGGTTGAAGGTGAGGAGCAAACACGAGTCAGTTTGAACTGCTCTCAGAAAGCACTGCTGGAGGTGGTGGCATTACTGTCCCAGAACAGCCTTCTTCATCACAAGACCGAGATTCTCTTGCTCCAAAAGGTAACAAAATCACATAATACTTCCTGTGAATGAATTACTTGTATGAGCTGAGTACCCTAAGCACTGAAATGCAGTAGTGAGTGGCATCACAAGTTTCCAATGATACCCCCATGCTCTGAAATACTGGCATATGGGGATTTGAAGCCACACATATTTCCCAAAGCAATGAAACTATCTACGTGGTCTGCACTAATTCTTAAATCAGTTCCAATAGCTGGTGTAGTTTGTATGTTACATTTGAGAATATCACACACGTACTTTTTGTAAAGTTCAGAGATGTTCCTGCAAGCCCAGTAAACTCATCCTTCTATGGTGTGGAAAGCAGTGCAAGCATCTGGAATCAGCTTCTCACAGTGATTTAAATTTTTTTTCAGCCTCTTCTTCCCCACACTGGAATGGGACGTCTGTGCACCCTGAGTGAGCCGGTCTCCTTGTCAGACATCATCGAGCGTATCAAAGGCCACCTGCAGCTACCCCACGTCCGCGTAGCCGTGGGAGCAGGCAGGACACTTGGTAAATAGGCCTACGAGTCACCCTGCCTGCTAGGACTGGCATTGCAGGAACACGGGGAACATGAGTGTGTGCAAGACAGTGGGAAACTGTCTTTAAGAGGTTTACATCCAAGTACTAAGAAGCCCTGTTACGAAGCAGCATTTTAGAATTTACAGTCATATGAAAAGAATCTCATCTGAATTTTTAATGGGATTCTATATTATGCTGGTTGATGTGGTAAAGAATGGACAGCACAAATTGAATGAAAGATAGCCTTTTCTGTAATTTATATAATGACTAATATTATTTTTTCCTGCACAGGATATCAGGCACAAAGGTGCACTGTTGGACTGTATGTTCCCTTTTGTGACTGAATGTTAAAATTCAGAGCACTTTAAATAGTAAGACGCTTTATGGTATCCTTATGAACACATAACCCTGTTTTCATGAAAGATAAGGCAAAGAAGGTGAACTAGCTCAAACAGTGAGGTCATTAGTAAGATGTGGAGTAAACACCCTCTTATCCCAGCTACCTATCCTAATCTCCAAGAAGCACAGCTACTAGAATTTGTGGGAGCAAATTTGTTGAGAACCCTTCGTAACCTAAGAGGCAGAAGTCTTATCAGAAGGTGACAGTTGCACTAAAAAATCCTCAAACTGCTTTGAAGCCTCTCTTTATGGTGTGGCATTGAAGTGGTGTGACTCCACTTAACAGTAATTGCAAGGCAACATACTGTAAACCCTTAACAGATTTTAAAAACTCTCTGTGTTGTGTGTTCCCTCTCCTTAGTGAATGTAACGTGTATGTAGAATTAAAATTCATGTCACTGTCACATACATAGTAGCTTAGAATTAGCAATCGCAGCAAATGGACAAATTTTTATTTGCATGGAGCAGCTTTCTGCTTGCATTAAGACTGGTTTTCTGAGAGCTGTTAAATTAGAACCAGTATACCTCAGAGGCAAAATGCTGTGTTAGTGGCATCATTAGTTGGGAAACCAGTGATGGTGGAACATGAGAGTCCTGGATAGCGTAGCAGCCTATTAAAGGGTTCAGAAACCTAACACCTCACTAGGAGAAAGGTAGCCATTAGCCAGCCTCTGATGGAGTTTTCTGCAAAGTTTCCTCCCCTTGAAAAAATCTACCTATCAAAGAGGATTTTGCTGTATTGTCAGAGATGTTACAGGCCAATGACTTATTTCAAACTGACACATGTCTCTTCCTCCAACAAATTTACATTGACCCTAAAATCAAGGCAGTAGTTAACTGAAACAATTACTAGCAATACAGACATCAGGGCTGAATAAAGGGGAAGGAGTTTAACTGTGGCACCTTGTATCCTGCAGAATCACCAGTGAAGAAAGCTGCTCTGTGTGCTGGTTCTGGGAGCAGTGTCCTGAAGGGAACAGAAGCTGACCTCTATCTCACAGGTAATAGATTGCCATCTCACTATCTTTATAAAAATAGTCATTAGAGAAAAAACAAAGAAACCTTAGTAAAAAACAAAGAGGGTTGACTAGCTGTGCAAAGGTTTGGCCAGAAAGAATTACCTGTTATTTTTAATTGAGAATAAATCAGTTTGTTATTGGAATGACAGACTAACATTAGATGCAATGTGGCACAGTGAAAGATATTTGAATTAAAACATTGCTCTACAGCATTTATTTCAACACAAAATTGGTGTTGATGGCAGTGAGTTGCAACTTTCAGTGTGTTTCTCCTTTGCAACATATATTTTCTCCGTTCCCTATAAAATTCCCTAATGGAAAACAGAATATAATATAGTCTACAGAACCTTCCAAAGAAACTCCACAGCATGTCTGACCAAAGGGACACTTAGGTCATTATTTTCTCTTCCAGCAGTGGGACAGTTGTGAAGGCTGCCTTGCATTCTAGAAGTCGCTGCCCCTTCTCCCCTATATGTGTAGCCCTGCAGAGCTGACCCTCAGGCTTCTCAACTGTTTTTGTCCATCCTCTTCCAGGCCATGCTGAGCATTTTTATTTTCTGCCCAAACTGGCAGAATTTGTGACTATTCAAAGATGGCAAGGAATTTCTGTTGTTCTGTCTCAGCTGTGTACTGAGGTATCAGCTGAAAGTCTTTCAAAGGACCCTGGACAGGAGTGTTCCACATTCCTACTGAGCAGGTGGTGTTGCATTTCCGCTTACAGCCTATACTCCATTACATCACTACAGCTTTTAGCTAAGTTTCTCCATACACTGCAGAGACCTGGTTACCTGAACTGTGCCATTAGTGATCTACATGACATTTCTTTCTCAAAATGGCAGGAGAGATGTCCCACCATGATGTGCTGGATGCAGTTGCCAATGGGATAAGCGTTATTCTGTGCGAGCACAGTAACACTGAGCGAGGCTTCCTGTCAGAGCTGCGTGACGCACTCATGATCCACCTACAGAACAAAATCAACATCATTGTGTCTGAGAAAGACAGAGATCCTCTCCAGGTGGCATAGGGGGAAAAAATTGGACAGAGAAAGTTCAGTCAATCATGGTATCTTGGACAGACACACCCAACTGCAGAGCTTAATGAAGGTGCTTTCAATTGGCCCAGTACAGAATGATTGTATTATATCGTCCCTCAAAGTTTGGGGTATATTTTGTCATGTCAGAAGAATAAATGTTTGTTTTGGAATACCGAAGGCTCATTTACTCAATTACTGGACTGCATTTGAATAAATTTACTGTTACTGCTTAATGTTATTAGATACATTTGATAACCATGATACTCAATGATTGGTTTGGGTAAAACTTACCTCCGGATTTAAACTTAGGCATCAGTTCTACCCTACTACAGTTATGTCAAATCATGTCAGTGCAAGATATTTTGCCTCATAAATACCAGAAATAGTTAATGAAATGATGGAGATCATCTCTTTGCATTAACAATTTTACTAAGGCAGCACTCAGCTGCAAAGAGAGAACACATGGCAAGTTGTTGGTACTAGTGTTCAGCTGGGCACGATCCACCACTCATGCAGCTTTAAGGCTTTTTCATAGAGGGACTCTCAAAAAAAGCTTTGGAAGGTTAAAACTCAATTCCTTAGCAAAGCTGTAAATTCATGTGCCTTTGTTATTTTCTTTTAGAAACAGTTTCTGTAACTGCAGCTTTTAATGGCAAGATTACTAAAACTGAACAAGTAGTATTTTCACCACTGATAATGAGTTCTGTTTTCCAAATTCATTTTTTTCTGTTGTGACATTTATTTTTTAAGAAAAAAATCTCACAGTAGCATACCCTATCATCTCTGGATGGTAAATATTTCATTAGAAATTTGTAAAGACCTTAGCACTGTCCTTCTAAGTTAAAAAAGTGGCTCATCAAGCAATGTCTGTATCTAGTAATTGCATTTCTTGTTCCACTTAAATGTAAGTGGAAAGAGATTATTGGTATTATCTGAAACTACCTAGGCTATATAAAGGTCATCATTCTTACCAATACCATGAAGGCACCTCAGTATGCTGAGAATTGAGAAGTAGTTTCTTCTTTCCCAAGTAAAGGACATATATGAAAAATCAAGTTGCTAGTGGGGTAAGTAGATGCTCAGGGTTTCTAATACAGAAGTCAGGCCACACATCTTTCTTGCTTCTGTCAGTGAGGGACAGATGAGGTGACTATTACTCCATGGGATGTTTTGGTTCTCTTCAAAAGCTATATACTGGTATTAAAAGGCAGGCAAACCATTCTTACATTTTGATGTAAGAAACAATACAAAATATTTCTACTAACTAGTTTGAAATCTTCTGTGCAGGTATTTGACATAATAAAAATGAGGCTTTTGCACAATTGCCACAAGGATCTCTATCTTCCTATAACATAAAAAGATTGTGGAAGACAAGACAAGCTAATGAAAATTAATAAAGTACTTTATTTGATTGATTTGAACTATTAAAACACTGAGCTGTAACACAGCTACCAAATATTAGACATACAGAGTCCCTGAAGGCTGGCTGGCAGACTACAGATGATGGAACTATAGAGCTTCCTCTCAAATAACTGAGAAAAAAAGCAGAAAACATGTCAAACTTCATCAATCTCCCAACTTCTAAGGGCTTAAAAAAAAGGAGAGCTTCTAAGTGGCATTTAAGGCCTCCTCCAGGATCAATGGATACTCCTGATGTAAACAATATAAATATACAATCAAGCTTTAAAAAAATAAACAAGCTTTGTAGCCTCTTCATATTCCTGGACTGCACCTTGGAAAGTAGCAGGCAATGACTTGAGTGCATCACAATTTTGATTATCTAAATCTTATAAAAGGATGTGGGTTTGGGGCAAGTCCTTTGATTTTATTGCCCGAATTTACGAAGTTACCCACAGCATCCCAAACCCATCAGTATTCTCCTTTCCTCATGCAGTCAAGGCAGGTCTTGTAGCATTATAAATCTTGTCTTCATACAATGGAAGCTAGTTTTGTCTAAATGGTAAAGGAGTGGATAGCACTCAGTTGAGAAAAGTTGCACCACTAGTACAAACTAAAGCTCTTCACCATCTTGTGATTTGCACATCCCAAGTAAATTGCTCCAATAAAACTCTCATGTCTGCTGAGGTAGAGGGCAAAAGGCACAATCTCACTGAGTTTGTTTTTCTGGCTCTAAGATTGGCTGCACAGATAGGAGGAAGGTGTTGTCTGAGCTAAGAGACAAAGCAGACAAATCCAACTAGAGCACAAGAGAGGCCTTGCTTACAGAAGTCATCATTCCAAACTACCTCAAGTAGTTGAACAATGAGCAAGATTCATCAGAATTATTACTTAACAGTGCAGCAGCTGTGAGGTTGGAGAAGGAGACCTGAGCATAGGCCCCTCTCCAGCAGCCATTGAGAGCAATTGCTGTAGACATTACACATCTTCATCCTCTTTCTCTAAGAAGTCGGTCAAGGTACTGTCATCGACAGGAATTAATAAGTATTCCACACCATCTGCACCCTGAGAACAGACATGCACAGATATTGTTAACACCAATGTACAGTGTACAGTGCCAGGCAAGACACTAGACAGCACTGCAAGGCTAGCATTTATATGCAGTCTGGATGACAGCTGGACAGCATAATGAATGACTGCATCACTGAAAACCTGGAATATTTCACTGGAGCAACACTGAAAATGCACAAATACTGAGAAAAGTCACTTAAGTGAGAAATCTTCTGGTGGGTTATGCTTGTCTACAAAGCTCCTCAACACAGTGTTCCCATATGTACTGCTATACTGCCTCATTATTATGACAAGTCTACATTCTTTCCTTATGGAAATACAGGTAATGCTATTGGAAGCAGACTGGCAGACTCCATAGTCTGCAACTTCTCACAATCTTCAAGAAGAAGACAGAGGCTGCTGAATAACCAAAGCACACTGTTGTTTCTACAGCCCTCTATCCATGTAAAGGGTGTTAACAAATTGGAAGCATGGAAAGAGCTGCAATTACCAAATTTCAGCCTCCTGCTAGTTCTTAGGTGCTTAAAACAATACAGCCTCACTTAGTAGCAAGTAAGCATCTTTTTTATTTGAGATGGCTGAACATCCAGAATTCTTCCCTGGACTCACCCGCTTGGTCCGGATGAGTTTGTGGTCCCTGAATTCTGTCAGCTGTGCCCTGAGTGTCAAGTCACTGTTCACAAGGAAAGCTTCCCGACACTGCTGGTAAAAGTCTTGAAAAGACAGCCCTGGCAACAGAAAAAGGCAAGAACAAGAAACTGAAGTAGTAAGATTGTCAGATTTTTCCAGATCTCATCCACCTGAAAGTCTTGCTTTGGCTTAGACCACAGTGGCTACAGTAACATCACCTCATGCAAGTATACAGCCAAGGTAGTATTGCAGTAATTAATGGAAAACAGCTGAATTGACATTCCAGTCACCCTCTTGCCTAATAGAATTTTGATAGCACTTTAAATGCACTTCCTAAAATGGTAATCTCTCCTAATTTCCAACTCCATCTTGCTTTCTTTACCATTAAAATGTTATTCATATCCACTGCAACACCTGTTACTGACAGTGACAGAATATTCCATGTATATCCTAGAATGCAGGGGTACATCACAAGTCATTTGCATAGCACATTTAAGTGCAAGTTATGCAAATTTATAGTCTTTATTTTAATTTTTTTCACTCCACAGCCCCCAGGAACGGTCTCAGTCATGTCTACACATGTAGGAGGTGGTCCTTCAGAACCAGCCAGTCTATTGGTTTCCTGTCTGAGTCAGGCACAGTGCCACTAAAAAGACACTGAGCCTCACTGAGCCAGCTGTTCCAGCACTTCTGTGGAGTTACTTCTCCAGCTGGAGATGTAACCTGTATACCAAAACCCAGGGCTGCTGTGAACAGCAACACCCCAAACAGATGAGAAAAGGTGGGTACTTACCTGGATAAGATGGATTGTCCTTTTTCTCCAGCTGGTGCTGAGCAAGCAGTCTGAATATCCCCCTAAGAGAAGGAAGGAAAGGAGAAAATCAAAATAATAATAATTAAAAAACAACCCAAAATCCCCACCATTAGAAAATATTAACTAATTTTGCCTTATGCACAATGACCTGATTGTGAACCTCATCACTGGACAACATTTGGTACCCAAATGCCATTCACTTAAAGTAACCAACCAGCTGGAACCCAGGTCCTACCATCTTCATCTCAAATACTCTTACCAAAAAACACGGACTGTAAGGACTGGGTCCTTGGCAAGTGCTACTGTGAAGTGTAACTGTCTTACCTGGCATTGAGAGTGAGGCTATGCAGGACATGTGTTAGGGAGCTCAAAGCCAAAGATCCAGACTGTTGTACTAAAAGTGAGTTCTCATAGGATGTTTCTTCCACATAAGGACTAAATGTAGTCGTTTCATACCAAAGCCAGTTGTAAAGGCTCAGCTTTGCCTGATCCCACACTAGACAGAGAGAAAAGAAAAAGCAGACAAAATTGGGAGATTTATGTTTCCTACAGTGTTAAATAAGCAATATTAAATATTACACAGTTATGCTGTAGGATTGAGGAAACAATGTATGCTTGTGAAATTCACATTACACAGACCCTGGTAACTGCAGTTCCAGTAAGATACATTCTCTGCAACAAAACATTTGCAGGCATCCCTTTTCCATAGCACCTTCATATATACACTGGAAATCCTTCCAGAGTTAAGAGTATGCAAACAATTTCTGACTGTAGCTGGATGCTCTGCCTAGAGAGGGGTAAAATAGCTCAAACAAGACCTTTCTCCTCCCTTGAGTGGGGACGCCCCTCAAGGTTACTCCTTGAGGCCAAGCTAAAGATATCTGCCCATGGTTGTTGGTATGGGTGAGTAACATCAATTTCTACTTGTATTGTTTTTACTAGCTTTAATAACTGCTGCAATATTGCTTTAAAAAGAGTGAAGTACACTAATAGCTATCTGTAGTGTGTAGTAAATAATTCTGATTAGGATCTTTTAGTCTAATCATAACCTTAATCAATATAAGTAATTTATTTACGTATATTTGCTTTGTCATCCTTAATTCTGTG
>VZTN01024955.1:250778-260972 GCA_013400515.1 Erpornis zantholeuca | reverse complement strand
GTAACAGACAAGAATCGTTGGTAATAACCAAGGACTACTGGTACTAATGCTGTGAGAAAAATTTTGGCTGGAGAACGGGGCAGCACTTTTCCATGAGAAAGAACAACAACAAAGTACAGTGCAAGCACGGGAATGACTGGCAGGAAGTGAGCATGGACTATAAGGTGGGACTGAAACTACCAAAGGCCCCCAAAGCCCTCAGGCCCATTTCCAGAAAGGCCTAAAAGAAAAGACTGTATATGATAACTAATTAGCGTAGAAAGGGAGAAACGAGTCTTTGGGGCAGAGAAACCTTGTCCATAAAAAGGCAATTCCCTGCACAAGTCCCCAGGTTCTGGACATCTCATCAGCTAAACCAATACAGCTGGAGCATAATCTATCACCTGGATCAATGTGGAATCCAGGATAAGCATCCCCTGAGCTAGCTCAATGCTGGAGCGAGGGCTGGTGATCTCTTTTTTTGCTTCTTAATTAATCTCTCCTCTTTTATTTTAACCTCTTCGGTTTCTCTTTTCCCTTCACCCTGCCCCTTTATCCAAAACCCAGTGCCATGTGCCTATACAGTAGGTCAGGGACTAATATACTGATTTCCATGCCAAGTGTATGATTTACTAATAAAACTCTCTGATTGTTTGTGAACCCTCAGGCTTCTGCCATTCCTTTCGATCAATGAGCATTTGTGAATCTTAAGCACTTTTTTACTCTCAGGGCTGGGTCATCAGAAGAATCACAAAGCTTTGTTTAGGTTTGAGAAGCAGGAAAAGCATTATCTTGATCAGAAAGAAGAGTATCAGGTTACTCAAATAGCACTGGGTAAAGGTAAGGTGTTCAACAGCTGTCATTGCCTTCACTGTCATCTAGGGATTTGTTCCTTCTGCCCTGTCACATACATCTCCAACCATTTACCCAGATCACTAAGTCACAGAGAACTCCTCCTCTCCAACTTACAGAGTTGATGTCTTTTTCAAACTCTCAGTCTCTTCCCATGGATCACAAATTTCCTTAAACTCCACTTCCTTGCAAAAACTTTCAAGGGGCTTTCTCCTCACCAATACTGGCTCCAGCCTCAGCACTTAATTCAGACCTGGTGGTCTGCCTTCTTTAAGGTGCTTCAGAACCTCACAAGGTCCCTATAGTTCCATTTGCTTTCCTGAATGTTCACTTTTCTCCCCTCCATGAAGATACACACAAAACCAAATAAAATTTATATTGCCAGTGTTTCCAAAAGCAGTAAGGTTTCTTCATGCCCAGATCATTAGGTACCACAGACATTGAAAGTTAACTGCTACACCACTGGAGATAGCCAGAGACTGAGGATGGTGGTGGTGGGATACTCACTACTAACTCACTACAGTAAACAAAAATGATTCTTCACAAAGGACACTTTTCTCATCATTCATTTTCCCTGTTCTTTCATTATTCATGCTCCCTGTTTGTGAATGCCCTCTAGCTTGGTTTAGAGAGGTACCCACACAAACTAGCCAGAGAGAAGGCAACTTCACTGCACTTCAGACATTCAGTTCAAAAAGTTAATCAGATCTGAATTGATCTACGGGAAGCACTGAACTAAATTACTGTCACCTACTTTTAAAATTAAGCAATCAAAGAAAAAAGTTGCTCCTTAATTCATCCACTTATGTTACTGACATAAGTTTACTGGCAGCTTCTTTTTACTAAGCTTCTTCAGTGATCCTCCTTGAATACTTACTGTAATTGCAGCATCCACTTGGAAAACAAGGATTCATGTTGCTGGTTAAGGTCTCTAATTTCAGCAGCATAGGCAAGGGGAGCTTTTTTCAAAAGATCATGCAGAGTTTGCTGTGTTGAGAAAGATGACAGTCATTCAAAGCTGAGAAGAAACAACAGATATACCTGGAGTCCTTAAAACATCATCTAGCATGCTCCATATCTAGACAGAATAGTTTTCATTGTCAGTGCACTCAGTTTGTGGTTAGTTTTATTTTCTTCCCATGAAGACCACCCTAAGCACAGTTTTGCTACTGGAGACATAAAGCAGAGATTAAGTAACCTTATTATGGGAAATGGCAGCTAGACTAGGACTAGAACAGACCCCACACTGTGTATTTTTCTCTTCCTGCCAGGTATGGGAAAACCACTAAAGGAGAAACACAAGAAGCTTACACAGTACCAAGTACTGTACCAAGATACAACATCACATCCCTGATCATGGGAACACAGTCTCCCATCAACATGTTTAGCAATGGTTCAGGTGTTTGTCACTACAAGAGAAAGCCCAAAACCCCCACCATCTTAAAACAAATGAAAGGAAATAATTGCAGTTGATAGCTCGGTGTAAAAAAAAGTATTATTTCAAAAGCATCAAGAATAAAAGGATTAATTCAGCTTTAAAGGCATCCTGTGATGTTGACGTTTGAACAGCACAGTAGCATGATACTCAGCATCAAATCTACGCTGGCCTCCCTTTCTCTTCAATTTTAACAGCTTTGCTTCCCACTCCCTTGCAGCAGAAGAGAGTTTACACTGGAAAGGCAGCTGCAATGTATCAGACAAACAAAGTACTAACAGACAGAATTGCTAAGCCTACAACTACTTTGAAGCCAGCAGTAGCTTTAACACAGTAAGCCTTGATTTCCTTCCAGAGCTGTTATGAAAGAACTTGTTAAGAATCCGGATGTTTCTCAGGGCAGCAGCTCCAGACAACAGCAGGCATCAGGCAGTCTGCATATATGCCATCTTTTAAAACACAAAGGGGTAGAAAAAGCAGCCACAGACACAAGAGCTCCAGGTATTCTACAAAATTCCCTGACATCTGTCCTTGTAGGGTACAACTGCTTGCTTTGAACTGTCTCGTGGAAGTGACATATGGTGAAAAATAATTCAGTTACTACAATCAGACTATTCCTGTCTCCTAGAAACTGCAAGGGGACAAAGTGTATCTAACAAACTAGGTGACAACATTTATCGCTGTCCCATTTCTGCAAGTGGCTTGACCCAGTAATGTCCAGATGGAATCAGCTCCCTTGATTTCCTCTACACATAAACAGCCAAGACAGTTTGTAATTCCCCCTACCATTTCATTGAAAAAACTCACTGTTTTAAACCAAGTCTCCACAATTCTGCTTCTCCCTCTTCTCCTCCCCCTTTGTGGTAACCATTTAACCTAACCTGGTTAAACTTTTCTGGCAACTGCAGCTTTCAGCTGTGAGCTCACCTCATAGTGCCTTCTCCCTGCATTTCCCCTGTTGCCTCAGGTTCAAACAACTGGACACTGTCCCTGCTCACAGAAGCAGTAGAAAACATACTCCTTAAATTGCTACCTAAATCAGTGTTACCACTGACCACGTAATCAACAGAAATAAAGTGAAAACAGCAACATCAGGAAATTTTGATGAGGAAAATCTTCATCAAAGTCACAAACTCTTGAGAGTTGTGTGATTCACTATGAACTGTACCTGATTCAATCTTCTTTTCCGCAACTTCTGCAGTGTTCGGTCTGAAGTGAGCACTTTGGAACTACTGTGAGCTTCAAAGTATTCCTCCACCAGGTTGCCCTATAAAAGGACAGCAAGATCACCAACACTCCTCCTGCTACCAAGTTACCTTCTCCCTAAGATGGCCAATATGAGACACAGAGCAAGGATGAACAGAAAGACAGAAAATATTTGCAAAAATGGCTTCTATAGCAGCATTCTGCCAAAGCCAACCTAGTCAGATGATTCTTTCCTGAAGAGACAGCCAGGAAAGAGATTCTAAGAGAGGTAACATAACAGTAGTTCTTAGGTGGTGTGGGGATCCCTGGTGCTGGAAGGAAGACAATTAAGCTGAACACCAGCCAGAACAATAATGTGTGCTCATTTTGGTGCTACAGGAATCAATTTCTTCATCCTGTCTCAATACAAGGTCCCCTGCTCCATGGACATATTAGACTTCTCCTGAAGCTGCTAATCATACAAACTGGATTAGCACATGGGTTCACATGGTGCCTGTCCAACAGGGATTACTCAAAAGTACAGCAAAAGCCAGCCCAGCTGGTTTGATCTGAAATGAGTTTAGCAGTTCTTCCCCATAGTCAGGTGTGGTCACTAACAACTTATTGACACTATACATCCTTTCATGTTTGCTAGCTCATGGGTATATTTTTGCACACTCACCATCTTTTGCTCCTTAATTTTTTTGGCTAGGCTGTTTCTGGGAGGAGGTGTAGATGCGGCCTTAGTTTTTCCCAGAGTCTTTTGACTTGATAAAACAGTGCTGACTTCTTTCTGATCTTCCTCATGCTCCTCCTCTGAGCAGGAAGCTGAGTACTCACTCTCACTTTCTAAATAGGGATCTGGAGCTAGAGCATAAATTTTACGGTTAAGGGCTAGGAATGACTTCTTACACAGAACCCATTTTGCACCATCTCATACACATTCTCTAGATGTTTTTCAAGCACATGAATCCTAAATATATTTCACAGAAAGGTAAAATCAATGCTTAAGAGAACTGCAAACACAGATGGCAATTTCTTTTCACAGTTCTAGGATCACAAAGTATTATTAAGTAAAGCTTGATACCTTGATACCAAATAAGAAACATAATCATACCATAAAAAGAGAGTAAAATTGGACAATGGAATTGCCTAGTTCTCTTGGAATCTCTATGTCAGTTTTCCCAAATGCAAATCATGCAGGCTGAAGTTGTTGTAAGATACCTCTGTTAGCACTGCTGATTGAAGAGCACCGATGAAATATAGCTCAGTCTTGGTCTCTCAACACAAAATAAATAGAAGATGAAACACCATGTAATAAACTCTCCACTGCACTCATTCTGAGCACGTTTACCCAGTTACTCAAAATACTTTGACAAGGATGTCCCAGCCATCATCAAAAAGGTTTTACAGCTGGTTCAAGCAACTGGGCCACATTAAATGTCAGCATAGGTTAGATTACTCAAAGTTTTGTCTCTTTTGATCATGTTACTAAAGTTTAGTAACTTGGTGCTTCTAACCCTTCCACCCCTGACTTTAGCAGCAATCAGTTGTAAGGAAAAGTTACACATACATTTTCTTAAGGACATTTCTACACTTTCTGCAGCATGAATCAGGTTGTTTCAGTCACACTGCTACCACAGACAGAAGCTCAATAGGAAAACACTCTCCCTTGAACACAGTGCTTCACTGACTGTGGGAGCTGACTGCAAAGGCTACTCTTTACCTCCTAGTCTCTTTCTGAGTCTGTAAGGTGTGGTGGACACAAATTCTTCCTTATTACTCTGGAACAGCAAAGAAAAAACATGCATTAGAAGAAGAAACATCCCTCTCCTCTAAACAACCCTCTGCCAAGCAAAGACAGTTACATTTCCAAACTATTTCAGCCCACATGAAACTGGGAAAGCAGACCAAGTTAAGTATGGAGAGTTCTTATTTTGATATTCAGAGGGAGACAGTATCAAGCTCCAAAAGGGGTTTAATTCTTTAAACTCCGGATGGAGAGTCGAAAACCATGAAATCTCCAACCACAACACCAATCTTGGCTCCTTGGGAAGAGTCAAACCAAAGCAATGAGAAACTGGAAATGCTTCAGTCCCCACAGCAGTCACCTTCCACATCATGCTGTCTACTCAAAGTCATCTGGAAGTCCTCTAAGAAAACAACTACCGCAATGACAGAAGACCACTCAGCATCCTAAGCCCAGAAGTAGAGCAAAGGAACCCAAGCTGCCTCGGCTCATCAACTTGTAGTGGCACATTTTCCTTACACATGTAAAGCACATGCTTGACTGGGACACTGGATCAAGTCTGCAATACTTAGGAAGCACTTGTTGGTCTTGACAAAGTGGATGTGATATCATCAAGGAGTGAGTATGGCATCCTCAAACAGCATGGCTTTTTCAGGTGTCTCTAATCCAGGAACCTTAGACCAGAAAAGCTGTGCACACATTTCTGCTATGATGCTGTACCATCTTAGAAAGCCAACTCTTTCAGTCTATAGCCACAACCAGCAGTTCTGGACTGTATCTCTCTGTAGTGTCACAAAACACCACATCAACTTATATCCACCCATTATCCCATTTTTTTTTTCATAAACAAATGGTAAGTAAGAAACTGAAGCATCACAGCTCTTGAACTCCTGTTTTAACAGCACTTTTTACAATTTAGAAGCTGTTTCTTCCTTTAGTGAGAAACTGGAAAGCTGTGAGTTTAACCGTGTATTAAGGGATTGTCTAGCATCCTCACTTGTGTGATGCAAGGAAATAGTTTCCACCCATGCTAATTAAGCTGTCAAACCTACTATTTGCCAACTGACTCCCAACCCCATAGTCCTGATTAATGGCTCTCACTTAAGTTACTCCTGTCTGGTTGGAATAGAAGAAACATCTCTACTGTAGATTATGCTTTTCAAGGTCCTTCCTTTCCAGAACTGTAGTAATTGACCAGTTCAGGTTTTACAAGTGGAGAAAAAAAACCAAACACAAAATCCAAGCAATGTAAAATTATCACTCACCCTCTGCTGCACTTTGTTTGAACTTGAACGTTCTGAAAAGGAAGAAACAGCATTGTACAGAGTACGGCATATTTTCAACAGTGACACAAGGTGGTCCATTAGATAAACAGGCATTCACTATTCAAAGGCACACTGCACCAGAACATCAGCTCCCTGGATGGTTAATCCTATGAGGGAAGCTTCTAGTTCCTCACAGGCAGGCATGGAGAGAACAAAGAGAGTTGCTGAGAGGAATGGCTTAGAAGTAGAAAAATGGCAAGGAGAGTTGTAAATATGCTCAAGTGACCATGCAGCTGGGGACAGCAAGAACTCAAATAGCAATGTAGAAAAACAGATATACCATGTCTATTGCTGTTTACTCTGTCTATGCTTTGAGAAGTAAAACATCTGTGTATTGATAACATAGGTGCTTGGTAGGCCTGGAGGCACCCTAAGCAGACAGGCTTCATTTCCACTCATGTGCCTCTGCCCAGGTATTGTTCTGGGAACGTAATAAAAAACAAATGTACTCTTTGCATTCTGGCTTGAGTTTATGGTGGCTCCAGCAGCCTGCCTGTGTCAGCTAACACAAGAGTCAATGTTATTACCACAGACAGCAGCTTTTAATTCTTGGTCACAGCTTTGCGAGGCCAGGAAGGAGGAAGAGACTCCAGCAGAAAGGAAGAGGCTAAAAAATGAGCTAACATTCTCTCCCTGAGCACATCAGACCTGACTTCTAAGCGAAAATGCACATGCTCTTGCCAGTGTTGACCTGCATTGACTTCTCCCATCTGTACTTCTCCCTGAAGCACTAGGTGTTAAATATTATATAATAAAGTGTGAATTTACACATGAACACCCACACAGTCCTACCCAATTGGTGTTTAACACACCAGCCCAGCTCATAACTCTCTCAAGTGCAAGTATTTCTGTGGAACAGAGAGGAAGTCCTTAAATGTCGCAGCAATAGATGAGAAAGAAGTTCATGTGTCCTCTACAGCAGCAGGACAGAAGAGACCTGACACCCAGGTGAAGCACAGGCCATGCACATCAAAAAGCTCAGCCTATGGTGTTAACCTGACTAGAATACTCAAGCATGACAGAAGCTGGAAGTCAAGCACCCACTCCACCACCCAAATAGAAACATAATCCCCATTCACTCAGCTTCAGTTCCCCAAACCAGTTCCCCAAACCATCATAAGACTTACTGCTGCTTTGAGGGGTTTTGACCATCTTCTCAGGGCACTTGGAGTGATCAGGTGCCACATTCTGTTCTGGTGTCTGGGCTAATTCGGAGGCTGTAGGAAACAGGGGGAAGGGATGGAAGGACATGTCAGGTACAAAACTTCCAGCTCAGGCTTGTCAGAAATGGAGCCATAGACCTGAAACACTCTCTACATATTAATTCCCTATCTATTTCAGGAAGTGAACTAGATATTTCTAGTTTTTTCTAACTCTAATGGTGGCTGTAATCCTCAGCAAAGATTTTCAAAGGTTGAGCTCATCAGTGAATTAATTTTACAAATACGGCCAATGCACTGGCAGAGCACCTTTTGCTCCCTAGGAGACCACGTGTCTTTGAATTAGAACAAGGTTTGGTCAGGCTTAAGACTGCTCAGCTAGACATAGTAAGTCATCAGATACAGCAAACACATCAGTTCCCCAGGAGGAACTATTTACCTCTGTTGTCTCCTTATCAATACAAGCTGAAGCTGAGTGACTGATCTGAATATGAAAGGTCACCATATCCTGCTAACAGTCCCCGCCATTGTATGACCAACAGCCTATTCTATGGAACAACACTGGGACCAACAGGCTGTCATCATTGTATGACTTCCCTCAGTTTCCA
The DNA here is from genome assembly GCA_013400515.1 of Erpornis zantholeuca. Classification (NCBI taxonomy): domain Eukaryota; kingdom Metazoa; phylum Chordata; class Aves; order Passeriformes; family Timaliidae; genus Erpornis; species Erpornis zantholeuca. Next base: position 252,678 of record VZTN01024955.1, on the reverse strand, counting down.
AATTGAGTCATGGCTCCAGCCGGGAGCACCAGCGAAACCTACCCTGCTGCAGAAGGAGGTGTAAGATAGGAAACACACAACTTCCCAAGACACAGCAGAAACTGAGGCACCAAAACCAGTTTCTGTATAGTGATACAGTAGGATGAACCCTCTCCCTCTGATCATCCTTTGTAGGATGTATCATTAGCTGTGACAAATAAACACTAATGAAGTTCATATGGTGCTGCACACACAAAGATTCTTCAAGTGACCAAAAACATAGTGACAACCTGGCTCAAGCATCCTATTTGACCCAAAACAGTCCACCCTCTCTGGAACTGCCACTTTCTACTTGCTTCTCCTTAGCCCCCAGAGAAAAAAGAGCAAAACATACCCAGCTCTGCCATTTTACTGGAGCGTTTGGGAGTCTGGAATGAGTAAACTTCACCACCACTTATATTTGAGCCATTTCCCACTGGATCTGTGAAAAGAAATGTTACTCACAGCTATTTTAAAAGCACTGATAATATTCCCAACCCAAGAAAGATAGAATGCAACATTTCACTATTTGGCTTTATATTGCAGGTATTATAAAACAAGCATCATAATAAAATCCTAGAACCATAATCATCTCTTCTAACTGTTACCACAAGCACAGCCACAGCAGATTGAGCCCTCAAAATTTTACCAACACTTTACAACCCTAACAAGTATTTCCTGAAGTCAGAGCTGTGTTAGGTTCTCCCCTGCTAATACCTTGGGCACATATTCCAAGAGCAGCAACATAGTTCTTCTCTTCCAAGATCTCCTGAGCTTCATTATCAGAAATATTCTCAAGCTTCTTTACAAATCTCTTCATACTGACACCCAGCTGAGCCTTGTCCTTCCGTACTTTAGTACCTAGAATTGCAATAAAAGCTTTAACCTCCTGCTATTTCATTGTTTCTACTGCAGTAGTATGCAGCCACCAGACTTAGAGACCAGGTTCTTCTTACGCAAATCACTAAACAAACTCAACGGTGAGATAGATGTCCTGCTAAAACAGCTGGACAGTAGCTGACGCTAAAGCCATTCATCCCTCCTTCACTACAAATGCTGGCTTCTGCAGTCCATGAGAGCAAGATACCCATTTCAGCAAACACCAGCTCCACAGTTTGGGAGAAACGACAATGACTCGGGCATTACAGTATCAAATTGCATGCAAAGGGGGTGGTACTTGCCAACCCTTATCCTTCCTAGAAAAGGGAGCAATTGGAAAATACCTTGCCTGTAGGCTATCAGTACACTCATGGGAGAGTTTAGGCTGAGACCCCTCTGGAGGCCGCCTGCATGACCTTCCGATGAAAGCAGGACCAGCAGTGAAGTCTGATCCGGATGCTCCGTGCCTTGTATTGGCAAGTTTTAAGCATCTCCGCAGAGGTTCCCCACCTTAAAAGTTGTCAGAACAGCTGCAAAACACTATAGCAAGCACCTGGAGCCTCGTTCCGCTTTGACTATGCCAGTGTTTAACCGCGTCAGGCCCGAGATGTTCCCCGGCTCGCTGTGCCGCTCCCCAGACACCCGGTACACGCTGCTGCGGGGGGAACTCGTACCCGCCCCACCTGCAGCCTGCACAGTGCCGGGCTGGGACAGACACGCAGCGGACGGGTCAAGCGGGGCAGAACAGCTCGTTCTGCTGCGAGGGTCTGCAGCACCCAGCTCGGGTGTTGCAGAGCTCCTTTCCCGGGGGCCACCGCGGCTGCTCGGACCCCTGTCCCAGCGCCGTGGGAGCAGCGGGCGGCGCTGGTCTGTGCCTCGGGCTGGCTGTACCTGCATCGTCGGCGATGTGCTTGAGGACGTCCTCGTCGGGCACGAACTTCACCTGCAGAGAGCGGCGGCTGCTGCGCGTCCCCTCGGGCCGACTCATGGCGGCAACCGTCAC
>VZTN01024955.1:232250-250500 GCA_013400515.1 Erpornis zantholeuca | reverse complement strand
AGCACGATATTTATTTAACATCTTTATATATTTATATATATATATATGATTTTTTTTCTGCATTGCAGATTGTGTCGAGTTTTATACATCTCTATTTACAATGATTTAAAATAATTATATTTCTTCTCTGGCAGGTATTTACAAAGTCAATAGTAACTACATTTCACATTTCAACAAGTCAACAGCATGAACCAGCTCAGTAAGACAGTTAAGATAATGGCTTACATGCACCACTAAACATGATCTTCAATATGTGCCTTCTTCAGGACTAAGAATGAAGACTTTCCCTGGTCCCCAGGTTAAAGGACATCATACAGCAGAGGTCACGGTTACTGAAAACCTGTTTGATTTAGTCCTTCACCAGTACCGAATCTTGAACATCTGGGGCTCATACCAGCAAGCAGGGCTATGCTGGTGAAGAGGGGCTCACACCACCAATCCGTGTCCTTCTGCCTAGCCTGTGTGTCCACAACAAGTGGGCTACGTGCTGCTTATGCTCCTTCTATGAGATTACATAATGCTAAAGTAGTAAAAATCCTCAGAAACCTTAGTTCAGAGAAACAAACCTGGTATGACGAAAAAAGTAAGAAAATAATATTTTAACCCTTGCAGAATGTTTCTTTTTGCTAGTAAAACAGAGAGCAAATCCTGTATTCTTACAAGGACAAAAACAGATCAAAAAACTCATTGTCAAGTACAGGAATTACAAATTTAAAAAATGCAGCATGGGGTATATATCAATTTATTTGTCGGGGTCTTTTAATAGCAAATAAAAGCTACCATAGTAAATCTAAAATGTATTAAGAGTAGCTGATTATTAAAAATCTTTATTAGCTTTTTCCTGGAATCTTCAATATGAAAAAAAGTTAAACGACTCGGTTTTATTTAATCATATGGTATTTGTCCATAAATAACCAGCTAGTAATATCCACCCCTAAAGTATGCACTATATGCAAGAAAACAGAAGTCTTGTTTCAAAGTAATCATTGAACACTGACACGCACACACACACACACCACACACCCCAGTACTAGGAATCTACTAATACTTGGACATGTTGATTTATCCTGAGTGATTGTTAACTCACATTTACTGTATACTTGAAGCCACAAAGTTTTTACTACTTGCATTTTTCATAAACTAATAACATGAAATTCTAGCACAACGACAATAACTGTCTGAACAGGAAGAACAGTGTCAATAGCCAGTACTTCTGTTACTCCCAAATACTTGTTTTAGAACTAAAGGTAAAAGGCGGCTCTACTTTTTGTTTTGTGATCAGTTCTGCGGAGGATGAGGACTCAAACACATAGGATTCACTACTGATTTGTAAGGAAGTTTCCATGACAAAGCACCGTAGAGACACTTTACCAGCAGATACTTCTAAACAGAAATCTCCCCATACCATTTTACCCTCTAAAATCAAAACCTCTGAGAATTCTAAGCTACATTTTAAAGCAATTTGAATTTTGACTCCTGTAAAGATTAATAATCACTCATTAAAAAGTTTTATCAGAATGCAAAGATAGTCTTCTCTAAAATTGCTTAAATCTTACAGACTGTAAAACACTGGGAGCTCACAACCAAAGAGCTGGTCAATAAAACTTGATCTCATCACTCTGCTCATCATGCACAAGCTAAAATGTAGGGCAATGTTTTACTGTACAAAGTTTTAATATACACCTGTTCCTGTCAATGGCTCCTCACAGGAATACCTTATTAATCCTTTATGATAGAAAGGATAATTTATGGACCCATTTTAAATTCAGTTGGTCCTTCAGATACTACCTTTGGTAAAATCTGATGAACACAGTTAAAAAGAAAGATCAGGAGAGGTATAGACTAGAGAAAAATAAGTAAAAGGATGGAAGCAAAAATGGTGTTTTTTAATGAAATCTGAAATACAGATTATTAACATGGGACAGATTTTTACTAAATCCTTTTCTTGAAGCTGTAAGGTACCCTTAAGACTTGCACAGCTTACTTCAGAACTTTTAATGTCACAGGCTTTGACACCTGACAAACTTAGGAGGCAAGTTTATCTAAAATGGTTGGTTGTTGTTTTAAAATCTTGTTCCAAGATTTATTTTCAATAAAACTTCGTAATGACTATGTGGAAAAACCTCAGAAGTATCAGTCTTGCAAAATCCACTTACTGTTTTCAGGAACAAACCAAAGTTGCTCACAGCTCACCATCATCTTTCATCACCGTGAAAGAGGCAGGCAAGTTATTTTGTCTCTTCAGCTGGTCATGACACACGAATTTTGACAGACTAATATATGTATTCGCTAACACAACACCCATGTCCTGACTATCCTGAATCACCTACAGAAAAGCTTTCAACAGCAAAGTTCCTCCAAGTGTCAGTGAGGAAAAAATAAAAATAATGGACAGAGATTACAGCCCATATGCTAGAACAAATAGCATTTAAAATATTGAAGAAAATATAAAATATTGAAAAATTATATAAATCAAAAATGCGATGCAAGTACAAAGGATCTAGCTTGTTTGCTTAGCATGCTTGAAAAGGAGTGTTATTTTGCAACTTTAGTCCTGCAATTATGCTAAACAAGAAACTGAAATAAAAGGGGCACATTTACTCTTCTGATGAAAACTATTCTCATTATATAAATGGTTGTTACAAATGACACCTATCTAATGGCTTTAATGGCATATTAAGCATGCCAAGGTAGCAGTATCTTTGGCAATGAGAGAATTTAAGGATGAGATTATATTCCATTATATTTTCCACACCTCCTCCAGCATTATGAGCACAGTACCTATAGTGTACAGCTTGATTTTTATTCAGAGAGTTATTCCTGGTTCTCTCTTAGTCTTCAAATTAATTTAAATTTGTAAGCGAGATAAACAAAAATGTCTGATTTATGACCAAAGTTAAAATGCTGAACACTTAAAGGAGATAGCCATTGGTTCATGATAAAATAGGACAAGTTCAAACTCTTAGGTTAAAATACCAGCCATAGCATAGAATTATCTATTCCAAAATATAATTCTCTGAACATGTTATACATTAAATATTGAGGAAAATTTCCCTGGAGCTAAAATTTTCCAAGAACACTAATAAACTTCATTAAAGAAGTAAAACAAACCACATAGTATCTGAAGACAAAAAGGAATTAGAGTTGGGGTCACCTTACTGCAGAGTAGCTTTACCACCACTAAGATGCAGGTTTCCCCCTTAATCTTGAAAAATACGTTCCTATTTACATACAGTATACACACAGTTGAGGCAATTGATTGTCAACACGTGACAAATGTATGTACCTACTCACACACAAGTAAACCTCACATGGTGAGAAAAAACCCTGTCCCAGTAAACTCCAGTATTCACAAGTAGTGCAAATAAATACTTTGTCAAAAAACATCTTTTTTTTCTCACTATTTTGATGACTTTAATTATGTTAAAGCTAGCAGGAGTATGTTGGAAACGCATTTAAAACCAACACACTTGCAAACTACAAATACTAGATCTAATGCTTACTGGCTGCAACTTGATGTTCAGCATTACAGAATGAAGTATGCTGTTAAAAAACTTCAAATTCATATCAGAAAGGGTGTTCAAAGAAATCTGTACTTAAATGGACAGTGATACAAAGTATCCATTTTATGAAATTTTTCTAATGAAAACTAAAGGGATAATATAGCAATTTAAACTGTCATTTTGCAACATTAATTTTAATACATATTCTTACTTCATCATTTTGCTCTCTGCAGGATGAAAATATGGTTCACCTTTCAAACACCTTTCAACCAAAACGCTGCTCACAATAAATCCCTGAAAAGGATATCAAGCTAGAGTTCACAATACCAACATTTTGTATTTTCTTAAAATTACAAAGCCCAACAAAAACGAGTTGCAAAATGGCAGCATATCATGGTGCGTATCAAGGAATATTTAATTTTTCCCTACTGAAGTATATGTATACATCAGAATACAGTATCCACCCTTCCTCACCTAAGAATTGCATGTATGTGCATGCATGCACACACATGGAGGGAAAAATCATAGCGTTCTGCTTCTCTTGTCTTTTTATAATGCTCCAGTTGCACTGAAACAGTGCAGAAATCTAAATCTAGTGCCTCAAGTCCCAAATGTTCTAAAAGAAGAGACAGCAGAGTGAATTTAGGATAAGGAGGTTTGATTTAAGTCTAAAAATCTGTCACAGGTGTCAGAAAATTTAAGTATGTTTTGTACTTTGTTTAGTATTTAGCATATATAATCAGAAAACCAGCAGATTATTCCCTCCACCCACATCCCAGACACTTCTAATTTTATTTCTGCCACAGTACTTTGAAATGTACTGAACATAGTGTATAAGGATTTGCTACGATCTTGACACACCTTAGCATAGTTTGAGACACGTCTAGAAGCAGTAATGATAAACATGATGCACAGCACGGCAGAGCCTGTTACTACAGCTGGTGTGTAGATACTAGTGATTACTTGATTTGTAAGGTAAATGTTAAACAGTACTTGGCTGGAAAACAACAAAACAAGCTCCCACAACTGAAACACTTCACTAAAAGGGCAATTTTGAGAAGTCACAGATGTTCCACATCAGCACATAGAAAACATAATTTTTTTAAAAGGAATAAATTTGAACTCTTTTTAAAAAGACTGATATGGAATAGGTATAGATACACAAGAACAAACCAAAATACAATGAATGAAACCATAACAAAAGGCACATGATCAAAATGAGAACTGTAAAAATATCTTAAAAGGTAGTTTGACTGACATTTTTGCCAATTTGAATTTATACATGTACATTTGACTTCCCTATTTGAAGCCAGGAAAGCTGTCTCGCTTTCCTGAAATAGTTTTAATAGTGTGGGACACCACACAAAAAAATAGCTTTTAAAAAAAAAGGTTGTAAAATTTGACCTGATGCCAATTTAAGTGTCCTAAAACTTCTGGAGGAATGCACATAATGGCAGACATAGAAAGTAGAGAACCTCGCTAATGAACAACTTTACTTTCTAAAGTACTAAAATAAAGTAATTCTTAGAAAATTAGCTGGCATTCCTGACCTTTTCTTTCCCAAATATTTGAGCAAATTTCCTTTTTGACAGTCTCTGCAAAGTATAAACTTTGTACTTCCAGTCATGACTTACCTACTGTCTCCACTAGGAAAACTTCATTTTATAAAGCAGAGTTTAACCATATACAGTTTTTGACATTTTAACAGAAACATAAGCCTTGTAGCTTCATCTCAGCTTTGCCTTAGCTCCATGTGTGTATGACTGTTGGTCTTTAAAAATTAATTTCCATTTAGAAACTGTCAGGTTTTCTTTCTGATGAAAGAAAACTGAATTCTTTAACTGAATTTCTATATCAGATGCCACTAAATTCCTTTTACAAATGAGTGATATGAAGACTAGGCTACGAAAGTGACTCATCAAACCACAAAAAACCTTCAAATATTTAAATTAATTTTAATGTAAATTTGAAAAAAAGAATGTTCTATTTGAAATAAAGCTTAAAAAACCCCACAAAAACCAACAGAACCAACTATCAGCAATACCATACCATGTCATTCATTGTTTTGAGTGTCTTAAAGACTATCATTCGAAGAGAGCCTGCTGTTTATAACTGCTTACATTTATCCTTCACAGTGACAGTGAAACCAAAGTGCCCACATAAAAATTGTAACTCTTTCCTGCAAGTTTACAGGTTGTAAACTTCCAGGGTATCATACCAGACTTAAGCAGAGAGGATGAATTTTCCCCCCTTTTCTATCATTCCAAAAAGAGATACAGAGAGATGGAGAGAGGAATGCCAAACATTCTCCTGTGTAACCAGGAATGTGCCTCTAAGCAGTGTCCTCTAACAAAAGTACCAGCCAGTGCCCATACACCAGTCATATACATTCAAGGCTTGGCTCAATGGCACGAGTTCTGCATTTTCTAGAGTAGGCCCAATTCACGAAAATAAGAGTTAAAAAAACTCAAAAGATTATATATACCAAGGCAATGAAGTGTGATCCTTCTGGGTAAAAAAAAAAGGACTGTCAGTACCCCTTTGCACAAACGGCATTGCTAGAAAAGCATTTCACATTGAAGCTTTCCAGCAAACTATTGTCTCTATCCCTGAGACAGCACCTTGAGAGTATGGTCTGTCTGGACTGCAGGATTCCTCAAATGACTCCATGATTGAATTCAGGGACATTGAGTAAGCAGCTAAAAGGGGCGGGGGTGTCCTAACAGACATGATAGCAAAGAAAGCAGCCTGAGAAATACTCTTTACCCGAATACACCTTTCAATTCGGTGATCAACACCTCACAACAACAACAGCAACAACAAATATGAAGCAGAGCTAGCCATTATTTCCTGGGGAAGTAGTGTTTCCTTCCCACTTACAAACCAAATTGCTTTAACAGCATGGCGGTGTCTAACTTTTAGTCTAAATGCAGAATGACCCTGTGTCCTGGAGGGGAAGACATGTAACATAACAAATGGCTACAACGCCATTAGAAGTGCATTGTAACCTACATTATCATCCTAGAATCCTCTCTCCAAGGGAAAACAGCTTCCTAATATGCATGTCTCAGTTGCTGAACATCAAAAGCTTCTGGGATGAGAGACTGGGGGCAGTCAAGAAAAAACTACCCTCATTTAAATGAAAAAAGTGCTGTAGGCAGCCAGGAGCAGCAATGACAATCCCCTCCTCAGAACTGATTGCGCAGACTCAGAGAGGTCCAAAGTCACACTAGAATCTCTGAGGCACTCCTGGTTCTGAGAAAGACAAGTCAGGATCCAGTAGTCTTTGCAGTACTGTAGACCAAGAAAACAAACCCGTTTCTATTTCTTAACAAAGCCAAAGCATCATCTCATAGGGATCACATTCACCATTTCCGCCGGTGTCTCCAGTCTCACAGTGTTGAAATGGGACTGATCAGCCTACGATGGATTGCACATCACCCAAGGAGAAAGGAAGGCATGGAGAAAGGCATACAGTACATTATATACTGCTTCACAACCATGTTTACAAGAGGGAAGGGGGATGAAGGTGAGGGAAGAATTATTGCTGTTTCAGTAATACAGTATGATAGCTAAACCAAATCAAACAAGATCACAAGAGTCAGTATTTTCACACTGTGGGATGATGGTTCATGTTTTGCCTAAGGATGAATTTGCCAAGGATTAAGGGGGAAGAGGGAATACTAAGGAAGGGAGTCAGTTACACCTGGGATATCAGCTGCATATTAAAACTCGGAGATCGAGACTGCTTGGTTAGGGGAGCTCCTGGGGAAAGGAGATCTTTACCTTCCCCAGCTTGGCCTAGTCGGTCCTCCTGTAGGCTGATAGTTGAAAACCGATTGGTGTTGCCAGCTGCTAGACTGGAAAAACCCTCTGTACCAGCTCCAACACTGGAGCCTGCTTGACTGCCATTCACATAGTCAAATGATTTACTGGAGGAAGCACTGGCGGTCCTGATCAGGCCCAAACTGTTGGCTTTTGGCACCACCTGCCCAGCAGGCAGGCTGAGGTGTTTCTTAGTAGGTGTCATCTCAATTACATCTCCATCCAGGTCAGTGGATTGGTGCGTGTACTGCTTTCGAGCTACTGAATCTCGAGGGCTCTCATTGGATTTTGCCGCAGAAGAGGTTTCTTTCTCCTTAGCAGAACGCCCACTTGCTGTTTTCCTTAAGCTGCCCTTCTGGGATACAGAGGATAGAGGTTTGGTCCCTGCTGGCTGGCTGCTGAGGGAAGCTCCCGATGAAAATCCTTCATCAGCATCATTAAGGTTCACAGACTCTTCTCTTCCGTTTACACCTTCTGCATCTATTAAGAAAAAAAGAAGCAACCAAAAAACCCCCAAACCAATCAGAACACACAGAATGCATTCAAGTTACGTGAAGGCAAACATGTACACAGAATGTCAAAACAAACCTCATTTGCTAATCCCCTTGGATTCCATTTGCCTAATTTTTTTTGGATTCTCAGCCAATAATTTTCCTGCCACATTTGGCAGAATAACAGAGTTTAACAGTTAGTGCTCTCTGAGCTTGATTGGCCTTTCATCTATAATACTTTTATCAGTCAGAATATTGGTCCCAAACTTTTTCTATGAACAGGAAGAATTGGGACCTATGTGGTTAATTTATTTTAGCTCCATTTGCAGATACTTGCTACCCTTTCTCCTACTAAATGCTGTTTAAAAAAAAAATAAACCAAAACAAACCCACCACCCTTTTAGACTATTTTTATCCTTTTTTGAGGCAAGATCTAAGGATCTCTTCCGGTCACAGTAAGTTCTGGAGAGTGCTTAGTAAGCTTTAGAACTAGGCTACTTCCTAGGCTAGCAATCTCAGTGTTCCAACAGAGGTAGAAGGTTTCTGTTGTGTGCAGCTGGCACTTTGAACAATGTGACTATACTTTCTATTGGAGATTAATCTAATTCCTAGTTCTCTCTCCTCCAAAATTCAGTCCTCCCTCCATTTACAGCAATCCCATCCAGGTGCTTCTACCATATTTGCTTTTATCTCAACATCTACGTTTTTCAGATAAAAAAAAAGGCGACCCTCACATGAAGAGAAATTTAATCTCTGAAACACTTCATGTTATAGATGAAGCACTGTGCTTTTGACTGGAACCTCAAAGAGAAAACAAAAGCCTTACAATATTATTTCTTAAATCCTTACTTTTAGGCCTATAATATGATTAGGGCTGCACACAAGTACTTTTTTTTCTTTTAATCTTATTCCAGTCTTTTTCTAAGCCCCCAGTACTCAAAAGGAGTTACTGTTTTAGTAGAAAACTGAGCAGCATTCAAATTTCAAAACTGAAAATGGAGCTAGAGTTTTTGCTCCATATCTCTTGCTCAATAAGAAAAAGGCATAGATTTTAACCATGTCAGCAAAAAAGGAGTCATTCAGGCTATAAGAATTTTACTTTTCTTTGTGGATGCTGTAGAGCCTGATTATTTGCAAGAAATACAGATCCACCCCAGCTAAAGCTGCTGTGGTGCTCTACTGTTATAACTGTTTGACCCAGCTTGCCACCAAGCCAACATGTTTAAATCCTTTTTGTGGAATGGGAAAAACATGGTGGCAAGTATCTGAGAGAGTCTAATATTTGATTGGAAGCTCATCCTCTCAGGCTGACTGTTAGCTAAGGAACATTTTCCATCATGGCAAACAGAACAGACAGAAAGCTTTCCATGTTGCTGCCACCTCTGTGTAGAGGTGATCCAATTTCACATTTCTGAGGTGTAATGCAAAACCAAAACTTTACAGGGAGGTTCCATTACTCTGCTCTACATTTACTACTTCTTTTCAGGAAACTTTGCCTTGGAATTACCATTACTGTGTATCAGCTTACAAAAAATATTTAGACATCTCCAAATCAGACCACTCTCAGCCTCTCTCAAAACAATGAAATGAGAGATGAATCTCTAGTTTTCTACAGTTCTATTCAACTCATTAGCCTTCCAGAAGCAAAAAGGTAATATAGTTCAAGTTACTGCAGTCTTCCTTCCTTGATTAAGCCTTTAGCCTTAGAAAAAGAAGCTCCTTAGCTTCCCAGGGCAATTATTAAAATGAAGGGTGCATTACTTGCTTTAACTTCCTGTAACCATATTTAAAATGCATATACTTTCCCCACTTCCTGACCACCCTGTTTGGTCAAACTAGGCCTTCATCTTCTCCTTGAGACATACCTGTCCTTTCTTACACTAGACAGTTATATACTTTATCCACAATCCACACTGACATTCCCCCCTCCAACCTCCCCACACACAATCAAAGGCACTGATAAAAATCAGACATTACTGGAACATACCAAAAGCAAGACCACTTTTTCCAACATTTATGTTTCTTTATATAATCATGCAAAGCTGGATGGAAGCATGTTTGGTTACAAGCAGCAAGAGAAGCAGCTGAAGCCCCCTCTCAAGCCCTTCTTAATCAATAGAAAGATGTGGAACTTGTAAGAAGCCATCTCCAGACAACACTGCTAAGGCTTTTATTATTACAAGAACATTTGTAGTTTTCAAAGTTTACGTTAAAATATTACTGAGTAACAGATGCTAAAGCACACATTACTGTTCAGGGAGAATGAAACAGAACAGTTACACTGAAAAAGTGGCATTTTATCCACAGGATTTAAAGACAAGACTGAGAGGGGTTGTTGCAAGCTTTTGGATGCTGCAACTATACAGAAGCCCAAGCTGCTCAGCAGTGCTCAAAAACGAAGAAGATAGAGAAGATAACATGCAAGAGAATTTCTGTCTAGTCAGACCCACATACCTACAGAAGTTCTCAATAGGATTCAAGTAATTCAGCAAACACATTCTTTTCCTAATGCATCTAATTTTTCCTCTAAAAACTGCCCTCAGAAATAATAAAAAAAATGTCTTGAGTCCTTATATACTCTGGGAAGAAAAACAGGATGATGTAACAACTAAGTTTTTTCTCTCTCTTTTTTTTTGTTTGTTTTTGTTCCAAAAGACCAATAAGACAATTTTTAAAGGAAACAAAAACTAGGAATCTATTCCCTTCCAAGTACTCTTTATTTTAAGGCCAAAAGAGAAAGAGATGGTGCAACCCAACAGAAATCATATCCAGTGCACTACAGTGTGTAGCCAGGACTCTCACTGTCAGAATAAATCAGAATAAATCTGTCCTCAAATAATTTGCTGTTTGTGCATATACACAAGTAGTCCTGTAGCTACAGACTCAACGTTCTCCACAGACCCAAAACAGTGCACGTAACCACAGCTGCAACCACCTGGAAGCAGAATACCTTATACAGCATTACTGAGTCATTCTTGAAGTCTTGTCTTTTTCCACTTAAGGGGTCAAAACACCAATTTGAAGAAGGGGTTTTATATACCTTTTTAGAACTACTTTTAGCATGTTTATCCTTCCTATACCTGAAGATTGAAAAGTCACTAGAAGTGATCAGTCTCTCCTTGTGCTGTTTGACATCAAACTGGTACTTATGAAAGGGAATTTTCTGGCTGAAACTTTGTGAAATCATCATCAGAAAACTAACAGACCCCTGGATAAACACACACAATTCTATGTTGATAATCAAGCCAAACTCCTTTCCTTGGCCTTCTCCCAGATGCGATCAGTTGGAGAATTCAGTTTGATCAAGAATGCAATTATACATTGCTAATGTTACAGAAGTAAATGGTATTCAATCCATTTGTATTGAAGCAGAAAATGTGGAATGATGCCTTATCCAATAATATGCCAAATTAAATCAATGGCTTCAGACAAGACTAAAATGCAACCTCTTTGTCAACTTCTCTTCCCACTTCTGTCTGTCCCAGAAGGTTCTCTGCAGCTCAGGACTTCTCTATATCCTTCAGGTCATGCACATGCAAAGAGTTATAAAATGGGGTAAGATCAAGTGAAAAGTGAATTTAAGAGGAGACAGGGTCATTTACTGAGCATGCTCAAATTCATAATGCACCAAGTAGATTGGAAACTTGCACTAAATATTTTTATGCCACTCTCTTCTACAGAAGCATGAGATCTTAATTATTGTTTCATAGCAACCTTAAGGGTAATGATTCTGTGATAACACTAGATTTAAGTCTCTTAATTCTCCACATTATTGTCTCCTGAAGAACAAATCTGAGACCTATGTAGCTCATATCTCAATGTGCTAATAAATGCCATTTATGATCAACTAATGTCCTTATAGAGGCTGGAAACACCAAAGGAACAGTGCCATGGAGAAGACTTAAGGTAGAAGAGCACTTGAAAATATGTTTACCCTAATCTGTAAGAATTAATTCTCATCTCTGAGGAGAAATCATGATTCGAGTTCAGTACTTGAAACTATGTCTTTCATCAAGGAAATCATCTTTGCTTGAAAATAGATGAACTTAAGCAAAAAAAATTCTACCAGCAACTCTATCTGCTATTCTTGGCTACAAAGCAGACCTATGAAGCCCTGCAGCATTTGTGTGGACAGCCCAACTGAGAAAGAAAGTAATTGTTTCTGAAGTTTTAAAAAATATGACAACCTTACTTCTTCCTGAGAACACAAGCACTTTTTTGGTGCTTGTAGAGCAGCCAGCTCTAAATGAGTTGTACATATATGAATTTTCAATTAAAGGATGACTGACAAATAAATTATCAGCAATTGTATATCTGTTTTAGATAGGCCTGACTTTTAATGGGAACAGGAAACTTCATTCTGGAAAATTTAAAAACTGCAGACTAACAAGACACTATTTTAACTAAAATGCAGCCAAATCAATTTATAGTCTATACTGTCTATTTTTCAGGACTAGATTCACATTCATCTGGTGAATATTTTTTCTTCTTAAGACCAAACATGCTCAGTAATAGAAAGCTTCCAAGCAATCCCAAAGCTCTTGGATATTACCCGTCTTTATTTTTTTGTGCCATGCCAAGCAATCTTTCAGCACACAGATGCAAGCCCCAGGCCAGCCCACATGATAACAAAAGGTAGTTCCTGACCTGATGTTAGGTATATAGGGGATGTGTGTATTGCAAAGAAAGCTAATACACCCTGGGATAGCGGAAACACACACTAGAATGGAAAGAAGTTCTGCTTGGGGATAGGGAGCCAGGATCCTCCTCCAGCAACTGCCTCACTGACTTCTGCCTCCTCATCTCTGTCCTACCCTCTGTTGTGGCTGCTGCCAAGGTGGGCTCCAGGAAGCCATGCTCAGGGGTCCTGCGCATCAGCACCTCCCCCTCTTGCTCACGTTTGATCCCTAGGTCTGTGGAGCCGTGTTGGATCGGTGAGCCAGGAATGCTTGAGTCAGCCTCGATTGAGAAGTCAAAGCCATCTGGGATTCAACATATAACATTTTAGTGCTTTTCTATTCCTTTCTTGGCATTCCAACCCAGGCAGGGAAAATAGAAAGTTTATGCGGACATGAACAGACATGAAACACTACCCATGCTTAGTTAAAAGTGGTGAGAACATCCACAGAAAGGGACAGGTGGGCTGTACTGTAGACCAGAGACCAGCAAACGAATATAATGGCAACTACAGTGAAGACAAACATGACGCAGAGTCCTGAGAACAGGAGACAAGATACTTGTTGTCCTGGACATCCTGATTCACCTGAAGACCAGAGGTCATCAAATCCTTTTGCACATGACCAAGAAGAATATTAAAAAATAAAAGGGGAAAGAAATGTACCACAGGAAAATATGCAATTCCTGTTTTCAGGCTTTTTACTCTCAGTTGATTCTTAAGTTACTCTCCTTTTTACCGTCACTGATTTATGCAGCTTTTTTTAAACTGATGTTTTATACATGAAGTAACAAAGCTTTAAAAGTAGACAAAGTGATTTCAAAGGAAGCTTTTTGCTACACCTACACTGAAGATGTCATCACATCAAGGTAAAGATCACTACTTTTTTTTTCTTCATACAGGCAAGCATACTTCCGTACGATATAAGTACTCACTAAGGAAAGACTAATTCTAAACTATACAAACCTATTTTAAAGCCCCCCAACAAACTGGGTCATATGATGGTAGGAGTGTGATCAGTTTTTCCCTCTCCCACTGCCATCAGTAGCTTTAGGCAGCTGGAATCCTATTAAGGTTCATTCATTCCCTGAGCTATTTACAATGGAAGGCAGTTGAGCTTTAGTGCAGATTAAACAAAGAACTCAAAATCTAAGCCACACTTCACCCCTACAATTTTCTACTGTGCTACATGGAGAAAAAAAGTCTTATTAAACATTTTCCTGTTTCTCCATTTTCTCACCTACCTCACAGTTTATCACAAAATCAAAACCAAAACAAACACCCCAAATATTCATGTCATGCAGTGCTCTAAAGATGTAAAATATATATTATTATGGAGTATCACTTTTCAAAAACAAACAAACAAAAAGCCTCCCCAATGTTCTGTAAACATTCAAACTCAGAAGCAAGATTACAGTGATGATGACAATTACAGTACATTAGAGTACATGCTCCTGGCAGAGAAAGCTCACCTTCTCTCCTCCAGCGATGACGACGGATAGAAGCTGTTGTAATAGCACTCCGAGAAATCCTTGGAACTGTTGGAGTAACTTCTACTTTCAGTACCTTCTGGCCTTCCTGAGATGCATCAGGAGCGTCAAAAGGCAGAGAATTCTTCATGGCATTTGCAACCTAAGATAAAAGTAAGATGCTGTACTACTACTATTCTTGATTACACTAATGGCAATATGGGATCTCTTGCTGGATACAGAAAGAACAAGCAAGAATTGGTAATTATGCCAGATTCTCCTCAAGATGGATGACCCTATGCCCAGGATTCAAAGTTGATTACATGGAAAAGCTCATCACAAACCTATTCTCAAAACTAGAGTTAATTTTCTCCTTTGTTTTTGAGGTAATTTATTTTGTTCTGTCTTTGCCATCTGTAGTGACAGACGTTAACAACACATCCAGGAAGGTCTCCATCCAAAAGAGGCTGCAGTATGACAAGGCAAATACCATTCGTATTTTATGACAAGAGTGTCAATAAAACTAAGTCACAGCTCAAGCCAACGCAAACAGCCTGTGGCCTTGTGCACAGGGGGACAGGGCTGATCTCCACCACACCTTTCCCCATACCACTCCCCACCCCTGCCTAAGAACAACACCACAGAACCTAACCAAGGCGATTAGACTGCAGGAACTTGCAAGATTTATTTAGGGGGAAAAAATTGTAACCTAAGCAATGAACATCAAGTTATTAAAACACACTCATCTTTATGAAACCTATTTTTTGTTGTAATAAGCTATTATAAAGTCAGAAGTTATGTTTTGCATCTTTGAGAAGAACAAATGACTTCTTTTGGCTTTGATGTTTTAATTGCTTCTTTAGGTTTCCCATAAAATGCCTCTGTGGGATTAGAGGTTTACGAGGTTTACTTTAAAAAAGACAAAAACAACTTTCAGCAATGTTTCTTAGTTTACAAGTAAATCGTTCAACAAAAGTGAACTCATATACCAGCTCCAGAAAAGCAAACTGGTTCTCTATGGCATGTGCATTATTTAACAATAACAAAGCTGATTCACACAAAATATAACTTAAAGCTTCAAAATCCCCCCAAAACCACAACCCATGAAATGAATACACCTTGATTTTCCAAAAATCTTCAACTCACAGGAGTTGCTATCTCTTTTGAAAGATACCCTTGTCAGTACACAAAAAAAAAAAAATCTAAAAATTCGTAGCAAAAGACTCTGCCACATGACCAGAATCGTGACAGAGCATTTCTGCTTGTTGAACCTTTTAACAGCTGGCCCTTTCTAACAGCACAAATTGTACTTCTGGGGACTGAGGAAAACCATATGGAGATAAAAATCAATGCAACAGTAATCTTTGAAGCAATCTAAACAACCAGTCTGAATGAGTCACAGTCCTTGTCTGACAAAAACACCCTCAAAACCACGATCTTTCAGGATGCAAAAACACTTGCTCATGATGTCTAATCCAGCACTGAAAGGCAGGAAAACAAACACACAGACCAATTCAGACTTGGCAAGCCAAGTCTGCAACTATCAATGACAAAGGAGGGTTGGTTTCAGGCCAGACATCCACTCTTGCCTACCAGAAATGAGCTCCAAGGAAAGAACATTCAATAAGAGCAGTAAGTGCATCGGTAAAATACATTGGATAAATCTGCTGTCACAACAGGGACTTGCTGACCCTGGACCAGGAAAGCCTGTGTGTCTCTGCTCTGAAGATTGGGATTCCTGTCTGAAAAACATGCAGAACTCTTTGTTCAAAGACTGACTGTAACAGGTCTACTCGCCAGGTCCAAGGTGGTACTAATTCTGACATTTGGTGATTAGTTTGTCCCTGCAGAAACTCTCAGGTTTCCTGAACAATACCCAGTGTTTGTTAACAGAAATACTTCTCTTTAACCAGAAAAGGCCTTTTCCTTGCATTACATCCTGCCCTTTCCACTGCAGTCTCTGGGTAGGAGTGACAGAAGACCAGATTACGTTACAGATTACAGGTATTTCATAGCTTTCTGATACTGTTTTTCAATTTAGCTTAGGTTTTTTAAGGTTTTTTTTTAGCTTAGTTTTCTTTCTACAAGCAATAAAAACCTATGTAAATAAGAGCATGGATCTACTAAATTGTCAAAAAATGTTTCTCCAAGAAACAAACACATGGACCATGATGTTTCTCATTGTAATGATGACTGATAGTTTTCCCATCATTACACAAATACCTTGAATATAGGTATCTAAAAATAATCCTAATGTGGAGGTTTGCCTGAATATTAAATACACTTCAAAGAATTTGCTGCTCTTAGCAAATCCTAGGCAGAAGCTGAACTTAGAAACTTACCTGTGAAGCATCACAGATGATAATTACTTGGTGCTAGTAGTTTTAGGTTTAAAATACAGAATTTTATAATGCTGCTAAATTATACACATCTCCTGAAGAATGCAAGGAGAAGAAAGGGCTCCCATCTTTGAAAAAGTCAAATTGCATGAATATATAGCATTAGGGCAAAGACATGTAAGTAATTTTTTGGATAAAACTGACAATTTCTTAAAGCTACTTTTAAAAATCTTAGTAAAACAAGACAATGATCAGAGTATTAAAAAGAAAAATTCCACTGATAGATCTGCATGCATATGCAGGAAAAACCTGACAACCAGAATGGGGTAAAAATTGGTGATGTTATGATGTCATCAGACAATGGGATGGAGTATCAATAGGAGCTTTGGGGAAAAAAGAAGACATTCTAGAAGACTCTTAAAACTAGAAGTAATCTTTAAGGACAAACTGATTAAAAATGAACAATGAAAACTAAAAATTGTCATATCATCAAGTTCCAGATCCTCCTACACACTTTTAAAATGTAGTAGTGTGATAGGATGGCCCAATTCAGCAGGTTCAATATTTAATTTAAAACTTTCAATCTGATGGAGTGATGAGTCATTTCCAAAAGGAACCAACTATTATAATAATTCAATGGATAGCAGGCATTTTAAATGCAGTAGTGTCAGAAAGACTGTAGATAAATTTTACAGCCAATATTAATACATCTAGAGAATAATTTTATGCAATTTAGTTCAGAAAAGAGTGATCTCAGATTGCCACACAAAAAGATTTTTGCCAATCTGCTCTTTTGTCAGTTATGTAAAAAGCATTGACATTTTACTGCTGTTAGTTCAGAGAAGTACTAAAGGCTTCACAATTCCAATGCAGAAACTGAAACCGCAATTTTATTTACTTTATTCTCCCTAATTTTCCCTTCTTCTTTTGATTCTCAATCCCACATCTGACAAAAATTTCTCCTTTCTCTTTTTCAACCTTCTCATCCTTCCCAATCACATACACCTGCATCCAGCCCAATTTCACCACTTACCCCATTTCTATTCTCTCTTTTCACGAGCGGAACAGCAAATATGGTGAAAACTGAAAAAATCCCCACCCCAATCAGAACTACTCCATTTTATTGCAGTTCCTCCAAACAAGGTAAAGATTAAGATCTGTGTGACTTTTATCAAACAAAATCTGGCACTGACTCTGGGACTTGAGCTCCTTTTCACTTTCAGCTCTATCCTGCTGTTGCTTTCTCTACTTTGTTATTAGTTAAAACCCACAGCTGATTCTCAGCCCTGATGAAGGTCTAGAAGCAAAGAAAACATATTTTTCGCAACCAATGCCCTATAACATACAACTATTCAGTTAAGCTTCTTTGAACTACTGATCAGTAGCTTATGTCAAAACAACATAAACATTTTGAGCCAACTAAAAGCCTGGCTTTCAGCCTCAATGAGTCCTAGGAGATCCCAACACCCTGGCTTAATACTCAGCAGGAAAAGTATGGTATAAATAGCTATGTTGAAAACACCAGCTGTTAACAAATCACTTGCATTTGATAGTGCAGTGAATGGACACAAAAGCTTTCATTACCAGTCCACTTCAGAAACATATCCATACTCCTCTTAGCCAAGCCCATAAATTACAATGGATTGTTTCTTACCAGGAGGGGCTGTGAGTAGAGTTCAAGTTGTGCTCTGTAAATTATGTCCTCCAGTACCTCCTGGCCAAGTTCCCACTGACCATTATATCTAAAAAGTAAATACAGATATTTATCTTCCCCATCTTATGAAAACAAACTTGGTTTTTTTTCTGCCCACATCCAGCTTTTCACTTCTCACCTTATGAAGAAAATTCATCAACTGTATGTACACTCTAGTGTACATTCACTTCTTTCAACAGTTACAAAGTATTTTATTACCTCCTTGGTGTAAGAAGAAAGCTGTTCCACATTCCC
>VZTN01024955.1:209939-226766 GCA_013400515.1 Erpornis zantholeuca | reverse complement strand
ATAAGGAAAATATTTATGGGATTCACTGTCCAAAAAGACAGAGGCATACGTGTAACTTAAGGCATCCATATTCATATAGAAGACCTAGAGAGTCAGAAAACAGAGGCCAGAATCTCAAGTCTTCTTTCTAACAGTACATGCTTCATGCAGCTCTCTTATACATACAGACATATGGAGCAGATTAGATAAGGCATATGATCCCTCTTTCACTTCCAGGCATATGCACCTTAGGTCTTTCAGAGCATTAGAAGCATATTTCATGGACTTTGGTGCATTCTTTTTTTCATTAATTTGTCTATTCATCATAATCATAGTACCACAGATTTCCTGTAGAGTTGACGATCATACTTTTGCTATGCTGCACAAAGATGTGCTTCTGTGGTTTGTTGTGAACCATCCACCCTCTTAAATAAAACTTAGGAGTCCCTTGCTAACAGCAGAGGGACCAACATTTCTGCAAGTGCATAGTCTGAATGTTTGATAAATGTGCAATGCCATGAAGCCCCATGAATGTTTAATTTCACATACCTATATTTACACTTAGGTATTTTACACTGGTGTATCACAAACATAAAATATAAATTTGACAGAATTATCTATGAAGAGAGCATCACACAGGAAACAGCTTCATTTCCAACACAAAATCCTGGTCAGTGTAGTGCACCATATCTAACCACCGATTACGTAAGCCATAACATGACATTTACGTAAAATAAAACTTAGATGTCAGAGAAATCTCTTCTTAAACAAGGCTCTGGTGTAAGTACCTTGTGTAACAAGGCTTCTGACTGACAGACTTGTTACTCTAAGCTAGAAGCCAGAGTTTACAACACAGGCAAAGAGAGACTCTACAAGAGGAGGGAAGAAAGATGACACTGACAATGTTGATACAGAATAAGAGAAGTCCATTCATTTATAACAAATGGATTTTTACAAATCATAAGAATCTGCCTATCTATACACACACACACATATATACGTATGTATAAAAAGATAGATATAAAACAACTGACCACTTAATTTTTGGCTTGGGATCTAAATGCAATTAGAAGACTGTAAAGCTTCTATCACAATCATTTTAAGGAAAAAATGGTACAACTTTCTGATAATATATTTATTCCAGTATTTCATACATGTATAGCACTTTATGTTCATAAGAGGCATAAGTATATCCTATCTTAATTCATATTTACTTAGTAGAAACTCCTGTCTAAAAGTGACAATAATTATTTCAACCGTTACAGGCTACCTTCAAATCCTCATAAATAGAACTGCATCCTTGTTTTATGAAAGGCCTAACACATTTCAGATGTTCAAATTTAAAAAGTGGTTACTAAATAATTCAGACATCATTAAATAAATTTGTAGATTTTTCTCTAAAAGATAATATGATCAAGAAGACAACAGAAAGAAGAAAAAGGAATCTCTGAAAACAAAACATAAAAGCACATTTGCAGGGAGATAACAAGTGCAAGAAAAGCTAAAAATATTATCTGAAACCAGATATATACAATGGCAATGCTATAAATAGTACTTCTATTAGATTAGAGATGACAGCAGCCCAAAGCTGTTTCCTTTTTGAAATTAGCCAGTCTAATCCAAGTCCCATTAAAAACAGTGGAAAAGAAAAATTTATTTTAGCTCAGTCAGATGAAACTCAACCAGAGCAGTTACTAGGTTTATTCTACCTATTTTCAAATAAAATGATAAAATTAGTCTTTTTAAGTAAAACCATGCTCCTTAGAAAGATACAAGCAATATCCAGTCATTGGTGCTGCAAGCATTCAAATTCTCCTTATTTTCAGTAGTTGACATATTTTTGTGGAAAATGTTTAACAACTGCAATTACTTTAGCTAAAAACCTGCAACTATTATCACACTTTTGGTGTGCCCAGAGCTGGAAGTCCACAAGAAAAAGCTGCCATCACAAAGATGCTAAAACACAAATATTTTCAAAAGCAAGATCACCCAGGATTTCCCTATCAAAGTACAGCATGATAGGCTCCCACATGGAAACACAACACTTGACACTCTGAGAAAGAACAAATGCTGTCCTTGCATCCTAGTTATCCAGCTTTCCAAAGAGCCAGCCTCTTCCAAGTAATTCTCCCAATATACATACTGAGAAGACACTGGATAAACAGCAGAAATGGAGCTTTTGTCATCAGTAGTGGGTGTATACATGAATTGGCACACATTCTTTAATTCCAAAGATCTTTCAGTCCAAAGTCAAAGCAAACTGAGTAGCACAGAAGTCAGCATAAAAATCCAAAGTAAAGTATCTCTTATGATCCTCTCTCTTTCCTAACAAACAAAATAATTTTAATTATATGACCTTTCCTATTACCATAAGCAGCAATAAGCATGAAAAACAAATGACATTTTTACTGGCTTAAATATACAGCAAGTGTCAATGATCTAATTTTCACTCTTCATTTTACACCCCACCAAGATGCAAACCAGTCATGTTTCATGTTTTAAGGAACATGGTGAATAGCTTTCCTTTGGCTTATTTTACAAGTTTTCCAAATCTTAAGAGTCATAATTTGAAGTTAAATATAATGCTTTATTAAAAGCATGACAAGTATTGGAAATATTTGCCTTTTTGAAGCATTCAATTGCAGAAAATAAAATGTGCTCATTTTAGACTTAACTTTAACATAACAGATTAAGCCATTTATTATTTGAAGAGTACTGGGTCTGTGATTGCTTGGCACTGCAAAGGTGACCTCATTCTGTTTCACAGTTGCCCTGAGCTAAACCTAACTACCCCACATGAATATTCAATATTTAAATTTTGGTAGTGCATTAACTTGACATCCACAGAGTATTGTCTACAGCCATAAACCAACCCCCAAAATTATAAAACTATCTGAAAAGCAGTACTTCAAAAGCACTGCACTTCTGAATTCAAATACTACACAAAAATCAATACATTATTCAGTTAAATTAGCTGTTTAAGAGCAAGATTACTTTCTACTCTTTGTGGAAATTTCTGTTCCAGTCATCTTTATATTTTAAGAAGTCAGGGCACTTCCTCAAAGGCAAATAGTAATAATTGTATTTAACTTGTCAATATGCTTGCCTTCATTTGATAGCTCTCAAACTGGTAGACACCTGTCAAAAGAGAGAAATGCCTTGGTTGTTTGGTTCCTAAGCATGCTGATTCCATGTTAAATTAAAAATTCTGGTCTTATCAAGATATAATTGTGTGATTCTAAAAAAAATCGTGTTTGCCCTAAACAGTTTTCCACTTTTCAGTAGTTTTATAAATAGGTCAAATTTATGATTAAGTTGTACTAAAGAACTACTTGCCCATCAAGTTTAAGAATCTAGAAAGTGTAATTTTATAATAGTCTAGCACATATGCTTTATCTTCATAAGCCATGAATTACCCTTCTAACAAATAATGCCCTTACAAAGCATATTTTAAAAACCCTCTTAATTA
Organism: Erpornis zantholeuca; assembly: GCA_013400515.1. NCBI lineage: Eukaryota > Metazoa > Chordata > Aves > Passeriformes > Timaliidae > Erpornis > Erpornis zantholeuca. The sequence continues at coordinate 223,318 of VZTN01024955.1, read as the reverse complement.
GAGACAAGTATTACTAAAAAATTATGTAAAGTACTGAATTCACTATGGTTATATTCCTCACACACAAATAAGTTTGGAAGAAGTGTAACAAGGAAATACATCCTGCCTTAACAAGTAGAACCTGAAGTTAAACATCTTTGTGTCTGGGATTGCTTCACTGATACCTGGTATCAGAATCAGGCCCAAACAGTAACAACTGTTCCAAAGAGTAATACTTGACAAGCATCAGTGAGCAACAACATAAGATCACTCTAAGAAGATACACTTTTTGCAAATCTGGTTCTTTGCTCATTAAAAAAAAAAAAAAATCAAATGCGTCCTCTCAAAGTAAAGGAAAACTTTTACATTTTTTGGATTATATACAAACACAAATACGTAACAGCAATGGTGGCTTCAGGTTGAAGAGAGAATAAAAACAGCTTTTCAGTACAAAGGAAAAGGTCACTATGCAGGTTATTTATAACACTGAAATGAAGCTGACAGCTATGAAGTCTTTTTTTTTTTTTTAATTGCATGAGCATTATGCAATCTCCTTAAAGCTCAATCAAGCATTCAGCTTCCTAGAGCAGCTGAGCTGTACTTTGGAAAATAAAGGACTTTCTTGCTGTGTCCACTACCCATTTAATTTATAAATATTTGAGAGATCACAGATGATACATCAAGTATTTGTAAGCGTTTTATCTAAAGTAGTTTACACGTCAAAGAATGGTAAGCTTGCACAATTTATTTAGAAGTTATATTTCACACACTTGCCCAGAAATGCTCCTAGCAGAAGCCAAAGGGTTGGAAAGCTCAGTTGAACGTCACTTGCAAAATGAATTATGTACAAGGGCAAGCTAAGTTTTCATTGTGTCTATTTATACTTTGGGGCCCTGGTTCTGCTCTTGCTTACAACAGTGTAAACCAAATTACACAAAAGTGATACTAGTATAAGCACAAGAAGATCTTCTTATCTTAACGGCATTTCAAAAGTTAATTCCATCTTCCACTGTCATAAGCCACCACGTGAGATGCACATTGGGTCTTTCTGAGTTTCACTGTAAGGCCTACTTTGTCTCAGTTGTGACTGTAAGGTGCTTTCTGCAAATTAAAAAACCCCCAAACTCAACTTCCCCCCAAAAAACCCCAACAACAAATAAAAGCCCAAACCAAAACACCAAAACCAACTCATGCCAAATAAAACATAATAGTCAGCTGTGGTAAGGAAAATCTATCAGACAGCATAAACAGTATTTTTGGAAGCAGATGAGATTGTGTCTTACTAGAAAAGCATGAAAGTAACTCAAGAAACAAGAGAGTAAAAAGAGGGATGATACCCATTTTAGACTACATTAGAAAAAAGAATCAAACAATCTTCTTCTCCATTACTCTAGCTTTAATTGTAGAGGTGAAAGGTATCAAGGAATGAGAATAAAAATATGTTTTTTTAAATCTCCTACCTCATTATTTGGGTCCTGAATGACCTTATAAAGAGCTGGTACCAGTGGTTTTTTTCGGTGCAATGTAGCTGCATAGCTGGAAATTTGTGATTCAGGTAATGCCTAAAGGAAAAAAAAATGTTACCCTGACAAATAAATGCTTCCAAGTATTCAAGATCTCCACAAAAGCATTAAGTCTCATCCCAACATCAAAGAAAAGTCCTGAAGTTCAGTAAATTTTCAGGCTTGTAACCTAGTTGTTGAGTACGAGTCCTTTTCCATACAAATAGCGCTTGGGAGCACATAACCACTTTCAGGGTTAAACCCAAAAGCAGTTTAGATTCTTCTTTCATAAATCTTTTGCTCTAGTTTGATATGGCAACTCTCTTTCTTTATATTCTGTATTTAATAGGCTCTTTTAGAAGACTTTATCAAATCAACTTATTTAAGAGATGTGGAGTGTATAGAACGAGCATGGACAGCCTTGAGTCTTCCCCAAGCAACTATGTCTGTGGATTTTGCATCCTTGAACCTTAAACAAATTTCCAATGACAGCAGATAATGACTTAATCTCATCAATGATGTGAGGAATTACTATTTCTTAATTTAAATAACAGACTAATTTCTTATCAGTCATGAAATCCTGTTTTCTTGCTTATGCATTATCCTGTATTTCACTCAGCATAACTACCAACATGCAAAACAGCTTAAAAATACTTCAAATTCTTCATGACAAAACAATTAATTTTATGCAGACCATAGTGGGGGGGAGAAGTAAAATATTTCTCTTTGATTTTTTTTAAAGTCCAAATAAATATATACTAATTATTTTTAAATAAAAAAGTTCCTCAATTGGAAACTTAGGCAGCATTATCCAGCTGTTAGTTAAATTCTATCACCTTCACCTACACAAAATGTACGTGCATTTAATATATAAATTTATTATTAAAATAAATGTGGTTTTAAAAGACCACATTGCTATTGCAGTTATCTGCTCTACAATAATAAACAATAAAAATAAAATACTATTATAATTATGCATTATATATTTTACCAGCCAATTCAATTACACAGACCTTTGCAGGCTTTATGCATTATAAGAAATTGAAAGATCAAGTAATAGATATTTAAAATGTTAATTATTTGATATTAAAAAAACCCCACTACTATGTTTGGTGGCATTAAGCCAACAGTTTAGATATCATTCATCTTCTCAGTTCACCTTGAATTCTGACAGCCATTCTTCTACAACACCTCGTTCTGATCCCAGCATTTTCTTACTTCTTTTGCGTCTCTCTTACCTTTAGAAAAAAAAAAAGTAAGTTAAATATTAGTTATGGCAGGAAAATTTAGTTTTTTACAATCCTACCCAATGAAAAGCTGTTAATATTTTTCCAATTGAATTATATAATACAAAACAGTAGTAAAGTTTGCATTTTGGGCAACCAGTCCCATTACTTAACAATGATTTAACTGTTTTCTTTGCTTAGTCTAAAGTGCTTTGCATAAATGGGGAAGGAGGAAAAAGAAGGATTCAGTGCTTCAGGCCAATTGTCTTTCAGTTGTGTTTTGAAAATTATTTAGATTCAACCAAAAATGACATGTTTGAAATACAAGTTACATCATGGAAGTCCTACAAAAAATGACCTTTTAATAGTCAGACTACATGACTAGAATCACCTATTCTCTTCTCAGAACACACTTCCTTCGATTTCTGAAAGATTTGTATTTAAGAACGATCAGTGTTTGTTAAATGAAAAGTGAAGTGAAATAAGATGTATGGCTTCCCAACACAATTTTTAAGTTAATGTATCATTTTTTCAATGGCCCTTGGCAGGAAGTCATTAAGAGAATACAAACTCTCTTGTGGGTAAGGAACTGCTTCAGATTTCTTAAAGCATGTTTAAATATCCTAAAATACAACAAATTCAGAAATAACATTAATTTAAATTCAGGTAACACTTGAGTGACTTATTTCAGCAGAAGTGCTGAAAAATAATTCTATATAATAACAGAACAACTAATTAGATCTCTGCAAACAAAAGTTTACAAAGATATCCTTTTTGATATAGGGAAATAGATGTCAGAGTGAGACATGGACAGAACAATTTAATTTAAAACATCATAGGGCATGCTATAGAAGAAGCTGAGTTTTAGTTCACTCTGGCTGGAAAAAAAAGTGCATCGTTCAACTTTACCTCTTTAAAGAAGTCAGTTTTCTAAAGGAGGAAGAGGAGAAGGAATGCAGAAATTTTTCAACCTGGGATGCATTTGTCAAGCCTTCAAGTACTGCCCCGTTTTCTAAAAGATAAAAAAAACCCTATGATAATCACAAAATAGGGAAAAAATACAGTAAAGTAAAACAAAGATTAACGTAAACATTTTTTGGCCTTACACATTGAAATTTATCAAATCCTCTAAAGTCCATATGAATCCTTCTGGAACAAAGCAATTTGCTATTAAAAAAAATAAAGTAAAAGGCTCCATGCTTTAGCAGGAGGAAGGGAGGAACTGCCTTCATCCAAAAAAAAGGCTTTTGTCACTTACGTGGAAAATCCTTCTGTATGAGTGGTCCACAGTACCACAGGCACAGCTCTTATCAAGAACAGTGTAAGAAAAATGTAAGATGAAAGAAAAGAGTAATAATTTTATAAAATGTAAACTGAATTCATACCCTTACTTTGGAGAACATATAGTTCTTAAATATATCAAGAACATATTTAAGAACTATATTAAGGACTCTCCCTTACTATAATGTCCTTAGCACGTATTTCTTACAGAGCTAAAATTTCAGCATTGTTGTGAAAATCACATAGTACGCTAAAGCTCACCTTTTGCTATTATTTTGTAATAATTTTATAAAATGTAAACTGAATTCATACCCTTACTTTGGAGAACATATAGTTCTTAAATATATCAAGAACATATTTAAGAACTATATTAAGGACTCTCCCTTACTATAATGTCCTTAGCACGTATTTCTTACAGAGCTAAAATTTCAGCATTGTTGTGAAAATCACATAGTACGCTAAAGTTCACCTTTTGCTCCAGAATCCCTTCATAGTGAGCATGAGGCAAACAACACACACAGGAGCCAACTCCAGATATATCAGTGATTTTGCCACGTATTGAGCTTCAAGCTTTCCTATTTGGGAACTTCTTTCAGTGTAAGTCAGCTTCAGAACCACAGCTGCTGTATCAATACAGAAATAGTCCACATCTATTCTGCCTACAGTCACTGCTAGTTCAGTTTCAGGACAAATCGTCCCTCCCTTTCAAATTCTCTGCCTGGATATTAAACACATTTTTAAGGACTTGCACAAAGAGGCAAGATAGCCAGCTGCTGAATTCACAGCACACAAGCTCCACTGACTGTACAGAGGGACACCGAGGAAAAGCAGGGTGAGCCCTCAGCTTGGTGCCCCATCCTGCTCTGCTCTTGCCAGGCTGCACCAGGCGCGCTTGGACACTGATCCAGAGGCACAAGAGCACAACAGCTGTGGGACTGTCCCAGCCTCACACACACAGGTGGCTCTCTGGGACATTCAAAAGGCCATTTGGAAAGCACACCCCGTGCTTGCACTCCCTGGTTTGCTGTACCTTTGGGGGAAAAATATAAATATATCAAACACTGTAGGTGTGTCACTAAAGTAAATTAGTTCAATACTTTAAGCCCTGTGCGTATTTATTCAAGGTTGCAGTAGCCTGAACCAAGAGTATTGAATTTCATTTCCAGTGTCCACATCTCTCCCAAAGCAAACAGAGAATATAAGAGATGTCTCATGTTTATTTTAAAAACATTTGATTTTTTTTTTTTCTGCTATGGTTCAAAGGTTCTTATAATATACATGAACCATAATAACTAATCGGAAATTTAGTTACTAGTAACAGTAATTAAATACACTAAAATATTTTTACTTATGGTCTGATGAAGATTTCTTAAATATTGAACAAGTAAGTGAGTTTTAATTCATACTAAAGCATGGAACAGGAAAGTTATAGTTAGGAATGTATTCACTCAATGTTAAAATCATACAAAAAATCAATTACCAAAAAACTTCCCCACAAAAGCACCTGAAATAACAATTTAAATGTTTTCTCCTAAACTTACTCACTTGGCATAAATGAGCAGAATATTGTAAGGTTGTTAAATTAGACCAGGAATCTTTATGCTTAATATTATAGCTACAATACTCTGTTCTGAAGGAAGTCACAGTCTTGCATTGTGCATCTGTGAATTACAGTTGAGATGCAAACAGAATTTCACCATATCAGAGCACTCTCCTAGATCATGCTATGCACACAAATCATACAATCATCTTGACTGGGAAAGACCTTTAAGACCATCGAGTCCAACCTTTAACATGGCACTGCCAACTCCACCAATATACCATGTCCTTAAGTGCCACATCTACATGGGTTTTTAAATCCCTCCAGGGATGGTGATTTCTCTGTTCTCAATATTTTTGCCTTTGAAAATATAAAAGTCTGAAATAAAGTTTATTCCAACAGTACACTATCAGAATAACGAAACTCAAAACTCAGATAACTCCTCAAGAATTTTTGACTACAGTAAAAGAAACAAAAAATGGTTTAATCAACTATGCTCATCAGAGAGCTTGTTCTTCACTTAAATTTAGAAGAAAGACATACTGACTGAGTACATTACTATTTACCAGTCTGCATTTAAATCACTAACCAACATCAATCTGCAACATGAAAATGATTACCCAAATAATCCGAGCCAGTACCACTTGCTACACAATCAACTATTACAGTGGGGATTAAAAAGAAAAAAAAAGTGCCACCAATTAGATATTCATAATTTATTATATTTACAAAGATATGATTATTAAAGTATGCAGAGGGGTTTTCTGTTGGTGGTTTTTATTTTATTCAGGGGGGTTTTTTGTATGTTTGTTTTAAAGAGGCCAGGATTTTACACTGGTTTAAACATACATGGGAGAGATTACATTAACAGGACATGCACTTCAAAATGAGTCCAGTTTTTGGCCATCATATACTAGATGGCACGATGTATATAATGTAATTTTAGTCCTAGTTGCACAATGAATGAAAATATTATGTATTCTTTACCTTAAAGGCCGTGAGAAGAATAATTTGCAATTAAAACCTAAACTGTGTCAGCAAAAAGAGTAACGCTTCATGCTACATGATGTCTTTACAGTGCCACTTGTGCAAGAGAACATTATGGACTGACAGGTCTAAAAGAACAGAAAACTCCATTATCAATATAGCCTGTTATTCTAAGCTACATAAACACTTCTCTCATAGCTATAATTCATTACTGAGCATGGAAAAAACCTATTTGAAGAAAGATTTTTCCATGCCACCTCTGTAAAAAAAGTAGCATGGAAAGCATCAACAACACATTCTTACTGTGAACTAAACATACATTCAATTTCTTTGATCCAAAAAGTTCATAGCTCTGTAAGAAGAGCACCTGTGTTAGATATGATCAACACTCTGGGAAGCAGAATACACAGAAGACAACATAAAATGAGATGGTCAGAAGTACGCAGGAAACATGTTTCCCTGCCACCCATCCACACTAACAAGACTAGGAAACCCTGGAGGAAGAAAACCAGGCAACATGCTGATAAACACAGAGAACAAAAGCGCAATTTGAACTTCTCATGATGAGCTATTTCTGAATGCAAAGGTTTAAAAGATTAAATGGAAAAAGACTAGGTAATAATGACATAACGAAATCATCTGTTCAGGAATGCATTAGCAGACAGAAAATAAATCGAGATGCTTGATCACACAAAGTAATTTAAAGTATATCTGAAAACATGAAAGTAGAGCAAACAAAATTTGTAATATGCTCTTATTTGAAATACTGGCCTACATTTGATGCAAACAACCTAAAAAGAAGTATGCATAAGGCAGAAAAATGGTTAAGAGGCAGTTGAAGACAAAGATTGCAGAAAATAACTTCTAACCTGGATATGGGAATAATTTTTAAAAAACAGAGAAATAAAGAACTCCTTGTCTTAGAAGTACATGGAATTAAGTGGTTGAGAAGGTAGAATGGACTTTTTCTCGTAACAGAGTAATAAAAAATAAGATGTTTATATGTAACAAGATAGAAATCTTAGATTGTTAATAGTGTACTGTTTCTCACACTGTATGTTACCATAAAATACCATGAGGACAATAAGAAGCTATTATAAACATTGTAACACCTGTTTTACATAGTTACTTCTTCCGTCTAAGAAGAAAAGAAGAAAATCTAATGGTGTAAACTAGTAGTTCATTGATAAGCTTTACAAAAAAACTTCTCTTAAAAGCAACTCCTTGCTTCACCACTCAGTATAAACGTGTATACAGCTTTATCCATCTACTCTAAAGTTAGATTCCAGATGATATTAAATAGCCACAATATGGTCTGTTTCCACTCTGGAAAAGGGTCTGATCCTTATGCTAATCTAATCCCAAAAGAAAATAAAACCAGCCTTGGAAATGTTCCATTTTGGTAGATGACTTCTTGAACTTATTTAAAAGTAGATGTATTGTAATATACATCTCTTATGATAAACATATCACAAATACCATTGTGATTTCCCTGTACTCTTATACATAAATGTACTATTGGTACTATATTGGTACATTCTACTATTGGTAGAATGGTACTATTTTACCCGAATCCTATTTAGTAGACACTTACATAAGCTGTTGTTCTGGTAAGAACATAAAACAATAAACTAAAAAACTATTGTCCTCAACAAATCAGAGGTACAACTGCAACTTGCCATTAGAAACAAGTTCAAACATTCTGCCAGAACTCTCTTGGCCATACAGCTCCACAGTACCGAGAAACAAGGTAAAAACTGACAAAGGCAGAAAGAAACAAAACCTCCTCTGTATAGTAATTAATCTAAATTGTAAGCTCAAGCCTTCTCTTTAATAGAAAGAGCACTCTTCCAACTCTAGTTTTTAGGTAATTTAATTGCAAGCTTCAGCAGACAGGCATGCATTCCAACTTTAAAATATAAATGCTGATGTATTCTGTATGTGGGATTTAAGTTGCCAGCCTTATTAGACAAGCCTTAGTCATGCAAAACAACTTGGATAAGACATTTCTTCCCTGCCTGCTCTGACTCACCAGTAATAACCAGGCTAAAAAGCTTTCTTTTTGCATATCAGCAACAAAGAAAGTTATGTGAAAATGATGGGAGAAAGCCTTACCACAGAGAAGTCAAAGATGATTGATAATAGTCTTGTAAACTTTCATGGTACCATACTCGCAACACTAAGATCCATTTCTTAGGAAAAAGGTCACATCAATTTCAGCAGCTGCCAAAAAAGGGGTAAAGAAAAGGTACAGCCCATCTGGTCCAAAAATCCTTCTCTAAGCCATTTTAAGCTCTAAATTACCTTCTCTGCCTTTTCCAGCACCACAAAGCTCAGCTGCCAACCTTCTTTCTACCATTCCTACAGTGAAACTGTGCTTAATAGATACAAAGTTGCTGAAGGCAAACAATTAGGGCAGTGGGCATGAAAATACAACCCGAAAATAGACACTATGTAACATTTAAAACACTAATTTAAAGCTGCTGTTTTCATAGTATTGCATAGTATTGCACAGAGTAGTTGTAGCTAAGGAAGTCAGGTGACTATAGAGAAAAATTTAAGTCCCATTTGCTTCACAGAGGCAAATAAGAAGAACCTGAATAAAACACAAATGTACACTTATAACTAAATCCTTCCCTTAGGAGTTCATGCAACAAATAAAGCAGATAAGAGTTGAGATGATTGAGAATGTGGAACAAGAAACTTATCTTCTGTATATGAAGAAAATACTCCTCTACATTACTTACAGGATGTCGGAAACAATAATAATAAAGATATTATCTTGCAGCTTTAAATACCACAAAACACACATTAATTATTCTATTATAAGGACCTGACGCACTTAAAAATATATATACACACACATGTAGGTTAGCCACAGAAATGTTACCTTATTCTCTCAGCACCAGTTTCCTTAGAAACAACTTCACGAAGTCATCCTACACCAAACCCAAAACATTCTCTTGTCAGGATCCTGGTGATAACCCATCCTACGCTAGACAATACAGGTTTGTCCTCCCTTTGCATCAGTTCATATGCAATAACTCTTCCTATGCTAGTTTGTCTGCATTAATTTCCTTACTTACAAAAACATTTCCATGGAAATTACTTTCCGTGTAACCCTACCTCTCCCAAACACCTTCTTGTTCATGGTTTTGGTTCAAGAAGTAAATATTATTTAGATAAGTAAAGATACAAAGCACATAGTAAAAAAAGGAGCCTAAAAAAAAAGCCTAACAGCCAACTAACACTTGCAAAATCACAGTTAAGGTGTTTTTTTTTAAGGCGCTCAGTGCTAAGCACTAAAAATGAACAGACACAGGCTAAGAGAAATCATGAAACAGAATTTCTGTGGGAATAAAATCAAAGTAAAATTCAAAACCAAGCCAAAACAAATCAACAAAAAGACACACCACCAAAACCCCCTCAATATACACTTTGGAATAAGACTGCAAACATTATGCTAAGATCACTATCTGGTCTGTAAAGGAAAGAAATTCATGCAGAAATGTTCTAGAAATACAAGCTGAAAATTCTAAGCAGCTTCCCATTTTTGAGCTGTAAAATTGTCACTCGAGAGAAATAAATGCCTGTTGTATTATAAAAATATCCATAGAAAAGTCAAAGTCAATTCCAGACCAGTATCTAAAGTCCAGTACCAGTATATATTTCTCGCTGCAGTATTCCCTACCAACTGTAATTCACACAAGATGGAATTTAGGTTACATATTCACTAATTAATTTAACTAACCTCCTTTCTTCTATCCTATTCTCAAAGAGATCTAACCCAGAGGATCCTCTGCTGAAAGTAATGAAATCCCTTATTCTAATCTTTCCAACTTCCAGATGGTTAAGCCTCCACCTCCAGGAAGAGGAGCGTAAATAGATTAAGCTGAGGTGACAAATTTCCCCCCATCCATACACTCACTTACACATTCACAAATTCCTAAATGAGTGGAATCTCCAAATTTATCTGAATTTACCTCAATTACAGCTAAAATTATGTCATCTTGCTGACTTTAAAAAAATGATGCAGTAAGAATAAAAAGTTCCAAAATAAATTTTCAAAATGGCAGAGTTAAAATAAAGATGCATAAGAATTAAGACATTGTTTTACTGTACGATGCCAGAAATTTCATATATGACGCAGATGCATCATTCACATTTAAGATGCATGGTTTTTAAGGATAAATTCTGATTGGTATGCTGGTCTTACTTTTCCAACACAAGTTCCCAGACTTTAAAAAGCAAACAACAAATATAGTAAAATGAAACATCACCGATCCCACCTACTCATCAAGATGACACAATTTCAGAACAGCACAGATCTCTCCTGCTTAACCTAATGGAATATATGAGCCAGTTGAACCCTGCTTAAATACAAGAAGGACTTAAGGCACATACAGAGGCTGTTCACTATTCAGAGGTAAAGCAGAGGAGCATCAAGAATTCAGAAATCTAAGATCTGCTTCAACTTTCACAGTTAAAACTGCAGCTGCTTTTATTACTTCCAACTGTCACTGCAGAGGAAACAACTTGTCTTCTTCTATGTCATGCGTCACAGCATTATTTCAGTGTCAGTAATTTTCAGGCTCACACTAGTTTTCTGAAAGTTAGAACTGCAAAGAACAATCTCACAAAACAGAGAGAAAAGCACTGTTAATTTTATATTGAGATCAGACTGACTGTAAGAGTCAGCATTTTCACACACAAGAAATAAAACATTTTCCTGATCATGTTAATTCTATATAACACAACCATTAAGAGCAATGTGAACATCAGCAGTCAACATAATTGACCCAACTGATTAAGATGACTGTACTACAAAAATTGATGCTTATGACCAGCCCTACTACTAACTTCATGAGGATTCCTTCAGAGCACGAACTTACATGGCCTTTGTTGGACTATCTCCTTCACAGAAAACAGGCAAAGAAACAGTATCTAAAGAAAGTGTAACCCTTTTTCATCACCTTATCAGGAGCTCTTCATGAAACGCTGAAACTCAGCTTACTATAATTGGCACTCTGTGGCCTATTACTTGGAAGTATATGTTCCTTTTCAGTGAAATAACTGTGTGAGAATTAAAACAGTAGTAAATGTAAATTAGTGCAACAACTACACCAGGTACCCCTTTGTCTCGATATGAGTTTAATAATTAATCTTCACTACTGAATAGTTAAACACAATGCATATTGTTTACAGTCATTATTCTCCTACTGTTAAACCAACATTAGAACAGAATACAAACCGACCAGTTGTAAGAAAGGACTAATGAATATTTTAGTGTGAAATGATTCATTTTTCATGCATTTTTAAAATGGTGAGGACACTAAGTTACTAATGTATGTGGGGGTGTTACTTGGGGAGGGTGTTTTGCGTGGTTTTTGGGGGTTTTTATCTGAAATTTAAATTTAAAGATATTTCTAGAGTAAACCTACATACATAATATCTTTACGAACATAATATAAACACAGCAGAAACAACTTCAATCAACCCAATCTTTCATGCAGCACGTTAGGCAAGATTTTCCACAATATTTTTCACTTATCTAAGCTATAGGTAAGCAGTGTAAAACCACAACAAACAACAAAACAGAAACAAAAAGAAAACAGCCTTCCACAGGTGCTTGATGACTCCAGTTGGAATACACAGCCTTTTCTCCTGTTCCCCCCAACTATACTGAAACAAGAGCAAGATATTAAATGCACACTACTAGTTTCATACATATTTTCTATTTATAGCCTGAACAAAATTAGAAGTTTTTTGTCAAATACTGCCCCAAAAGATATTCAGAAACTGGGAGTCTTTCAAGATTATGAAAAATTACAGATTTAACAGGCACCATTGAAAATCCACCCAGCAAGCTTCATAAGTATGCTTCCTCAAGCTTTTTTGTGTGGACAGGGGAATGGAATTTATGTATAGATGGTTAATTTTACAATGTTCCAGGTTTTCAAACGAATTTTCTAGCACTGAGTACTCAATGTTCTAATCTTCAACCGGTTTTAGATAACCTCATCCATACACAGAGTATCTCTGACGTTTTGTTTGTAATACTGAATAGTCCTCCTGCTAAAAAAAAAAAAAGAAAAAAAATCAAAAGCAGTTGGTAAAACAGTGCTTCTCCTTTCCTCAAGGTTCCAGAATAGATTAACCTTGGAAAAACACCAGAGATGGCCATATATGCAAACTTGTTAGGAGTTATACTACTGCTTTTTGCAACATTAATCCTCTTTGAGAAATTCCATATATTAAATTTTCTTCAAACAGAAATACACCCAAATTAACTATATGAAACATAAATAGTTTCTCTAATCTTTTACAGGTACTGCCCATCTAGGTAACATTTATGATCTTTTACTTTTTTATTAGTTATACTGGCATAGAGCAAATTCAGTTCATTCTCTTCAAACATCATCAAAAATTTTTAATCAAAGCCTGAGTTTAATTAAAAGCCTGTTCTGTTTCCCTATGTAATTGTGCTGATAGGGATCAGCAGCATTTACCAAAGTTCAAGCACCAGACACCTGAAAGTGCTAGATTATACATTTTTGGTGTAAGCAATATACTCATCTAGCACCCTTCATACAGCATGCTCCACAGAACACAGAGTCTTTCAAGGGCAACTTAGACAGAAGGTTTAGAAATACTGAGGTCATTGGAATGCACAGTGGACCTACAGAGAGAACGTGGAGTAACTTCTCCAAAAGCAGGGCTGATCAAGCATAAAGCCAAAAAAAAAAACCACCAAAGAAAAAACCCACACCACCAGGACAACAAAAAAACCCCAAGAACAAGTCAAAACCAATGCACACAGTCCACATGTGACTCCTTCATCACATGAAAAAACTGTTCTGAACA
>VZTN01024955.1:183290-208827 GCA_013400515.1 Erpornis zantholeuca | reverse complement strand
CCAATTAGTATTGGCCACTGACCCCTAATTTGGTCTGGAATTCATCCATGATCTTAACCTGATTAGGACTTAGTGCACAACCAATGTGAAATCCCACTGTTGCACATTTATTCTTCTGCCTTAGCATTTTAAGTTTTACTCAATTTAAACACTGAAGTAGCCAGGGGGAAAAATTACAAACAAAGTTAATGTAAACTGTACACATTCACTGTGAAAAACCACAGTAGACCTGCAGCTAACTGAAGGGATTTAACCTATAGAGAGGGAAAAGCAAAGCACGTACTCTCTCAAAGAATTTAACGCCATGATGCCTGGAACACAAGGTATGTATGGAACACAGCTGCCATTTGAATGATTTAAACACCCAAATGCCTCAAAAACATTTTTCTATGGCTGAGGAGACAACAAAGTCTCAAATTGGAACAATACAACAGTTTCATTTCTGCATGTACATGGAATGACTGCATGAGTATTTTCACCACTGATGCAGAAAGGGTGCATATTCTGAAGGCAGCAAAACTGTTCTTACATGACCATGCATAGTCCAAGCCCACTCAACACCTGCACAAGCACAAGGGCATCTCAGCTATTTCTGCAATTGGTCCTTTGGAGACACGTGCACAACAAGCCATGTCTAAACTGATTTAACATTTTTATTTGCTGTCTCAACTTCTAATATAAATTGTAGTGAGGAGAAAGAAAATTTTGTTCTCTCCTTCTCCCCCAAACAAACAAAACGCAAGCTAGGAAGTTTTCTCATTCAGCAGATACACAGACCTCTCAAACTCATGTGGTGTTTACACTAACACGGGTGAAGGCAAAACTGGAGAGTCAGAACACATGAAAGAAGTCTTGGCAGATGCACAGATCTAAGCAAACAGAAAAGGCAGTAGCCCGCTCCTTCCTGTTCACTGGGGAACCATGAGATGCATGTGACACTTGTGATTTTAAGGAAAGGTTGCTGTCACAGGATGTCTATGAAAATAAACAGTGCAGATATACAGTTTATGAATGCTTAGCTTAAATTCATTTTAATACTTTAGGTATTTCTCTTCTATTTCCTTTCAACTTACCCTCCAGTCCAAGACTCCTGTCTCTATTTCTATGTCCATAGGTAACACTTAACTGTTATAGAGATTTTCATGTAGCTCTTGCCACTCTGATATGGCAAGATTTGCACTGCAATTTGCTGCAGTCCATTAACATGAAGAAAGATATCAGAACGGCTCATAGGAATTCTAACAAAATTAGCATCTCTCTTCCCAAGAAACTGCCACAAATATGGTTTAATAACTTCCAGAAGCTTAAGGATGCTACTATTTGAAATTATTGCACAGATGCAACATTGGAGACCACTGGGTATGGCGGTTTGTCAATTACATAACTATCAAACAGAATGAATACATAATTAACAATCCAGAAGCAGCTTTGGAAGCTCAGCAGTTTTGTCTAAGGCCTGTTCTATGCTAAGGACAAGAAACAAGCACCTTAAAAAAACCAAACCCACAGGCACAAGTAATCTAGTAATTTTTCAATTCCATGTCTAAACCCCCCTTGCTCTCCCCTCTGTGTCCATATTTAGCTCATGTCACTATGCTGTTTCAGCTCAACAAAATGTCTTAAAAAAAGCAATGAAAAGTTCTCCACTGTTACACAAATATGAGCTTTTGCTGTGATAAATCCTTTGTCAGCATGCCTTACATTTCTATGTAAAAGGGCACATTACTATCACGTAAACTCCTCAATCACTTCTTGTGTAAGTTCACTACAGTAAATGGACTTTAACCAATCATCTGTCTATCCCACTGCTGTTATCAAAATTGGAGGAGTTTGAAAATACATAAACACTCCCTTTTATACTATCACTGTTGTACAAAGAAAGACTTGTACTGCAGAGACTGGGTTAGTGTTAGTTTTGTCTACTGAAGTTCAGTTTTACATATTCTAACAAAGCAACATGGTTACAACAGAAGTTTGGAAATTCAAACTCTAACCTTAATTTTGCAGAAGTAAATATAAATCTTAGCATTTACTTCAACTGTGCCAGAGGAATTAATAATTTTCATCTGCAAAATTCTGACAGAAGGTATCCACATTTATCAAGTGATCTGACATCTTTTGATGTAACGAACAGATACTAAAGACCAGTACCACAACCATTCTATGTAGGCAGCCTTTTTTAATTACCATTTTTAACTGGACACGTGCTTTCAACCCTTAAGCATGAGGAACCACAGTGATATGCTGAAGCATCAAGTATTCTTTTCAAAAAAGTATACCTCTAACACAGAGTAATAAAGAGATATCAAAACTCCAAGTTGAGCATTTAGATTTTTGTTCTTTGCCCTACTCTGATGGCATGTACCAGGGTGCTTGATAAACTGCTCACTCCACCCCCTCTATAACTAAGTTTACATAAAAGCCTCCTATCTTCTGAAACATGTCTAAAAGGTTACTGACCCTCATGTTCAGCCATCACGATGCTCCCACAGCATCATGTAAAGGGGATGGAGGAATCACCACTGTAGCTTACACATGGGGCACACTGCTCATAAGATACCACAACTTCACAAAGCTCATGTTCAAAAAATTAAAAAAAATTAAAATTCTAGCTAATTATTCACATGCAGGAAATACAATATTCAAATTTACAGATACAAGCTAACTTGAGCTATTTCTACAACAAAATCTGCTACACTTACGCCCATGCGTCTCCAAGATCTTGTGCTTTCAATATTTAAGAAAGTTACTAAAGTAACTACTATGGACTTCTTCATAATATTTTCTAAATCAATTTTTCTACCTTGTGGCCCTATTCCAAATCAGAACAGAGGCAGTCATGCAGAGGGGCTGCTCTCCAGCCTCTCCTTAAGCTCAAGATATCCTCACACATAAAAGAGACAGAAAAGACAAAGCAGAAAATATGAAGAAGAGATGTAAAGAAGAAACAGATACCAGAACTCTCAGAAATAACTGAACTATTTGAATAAAAAGAAAATAAATTAAGACATGAAGGAACAAACCCAAGCAAATTTTACACATATTTTAACTCATTATCTTTCAATTCAATATCTTCTCAGCTGAATGGCCATGAAAAATAAGATTATTCTTTTAAATTTTCTCAGTCTTTCCAGTTACATGCCAAATAATTCCTCCAGCACACATATGGGTCAAGGCAAGGCAGAAGAGGGGAGGAAGACCCTAAAAAGAATTACAATTTAAAACTTATAAACTACTAAAAATGGAAACAGAAAAATATTCCAGACATATCAATTTTGCCCTGTATGATTCAGCAAACTGCAGTCATGCAGTCTGCACGAATGTCCATGTCACACATTTTAGTTAAGCAGAATTCAGAGGAAGAGCAATGTGTAACTATTTAAAGAACTCGTGAACCATACACAGTGCAGACACCACTAAAGGAGATCTAACCGGTTCAGTTTTCTGAAGAAACACAATAATTAAAAAAAAAAAAAACAAAAACAAAAAAACCATGTAGTAAGATTAGCTAAATTATAGAGATTACACATAAAAATACTCACTTTGCATTTTTGGAATGTTAGCCAAATGCTTGTATGCCAAGACAATATAAAATGAGATGTCATTAACTACTTTGTCCTGTAGAAAAAAATCCCACAGAATATGCAGAAAGAGGAATCCCTGGAACAGTGTTTTAACAGATCTGAACTCCACCAACCATCTCCATCAGGTTCTGTGCCGAACAATATTACGCAGCCAGGGAATTTGGGATCTTCTAATGCCAAATGATAGCGATGATAATCACTACTAAGAGATAAATAAATAAATAGTTTACCACTTTGCAGTAGTTTTACACCGAACATTTTATTTCTCTACCCTAGATGTAGAGAAATAGCGATGTTGGGATGTCTTTCTAAATGTCTCTGGCTCTTTATTTTCAGGCAAAGTTAACAAATTTGAACATAAAATCTGTATTTCTCTACAGAATCACACCAAGAAGTCAAAGCAGCAGATCTGACATAGGCAGTGGGAAGCAGAGGCAAGCTGAACTGCCTGCACAACAGAAAACAATTAAGGAAGACTGAAAAAGTGACTTGCCAATGGCATATCTGTCTTTCACAAATAATCTGAATTGATTAATATTAAAACATCTGTTGAACCCTGTGCTCAATTCATTATATTTGATACAGAATTTTGTTTTACAGTAGGGTTTTCCTAAACAACTATATTTCATCAGAAGTGCCCCTCTACCTCTTGACCTTTTATTTGAAGTTTAGAAACTAAAGCCAGAATTCTATACAAAAAAAGGAGATCCACTGAGCCACTCCATAAATCTGTCCTGCAACTAAAGTTAAAAAAAGACACTTGAACTGTATGTCTTGTTATTAGAAGCAGGAATTATCCAAGAAAGGTGCAGAGAGAAAAATTCAACTAGCTTGCCATTTTATCTACAGCTAGTGATATCAGCATAAACTCAAACTACTTTCTTACT
Organism: Erpornis zantholeuca; assembly: GCA_013400515.1. NCBI lineage: Eukaryota > Metazoa > Chordata > Aves > Passeriformes > Timaliidae > Erpornis > Erpornis zantholeuca. The sequence goes on along the minus strand of VZTN01024955.1, from coordinate 204,356 downwards.
CAAAAAAACCCCTTGTAGAAAACAGCATTAAATAAGTCAAGAATTATTTCTCACAATTATTCTGCTTAGAAATTAAAAAACTGACTGAAGTAGCAAGTCAAACTGTACTACTTGTGACTGTCCCTGCTGAGATCAGTCTTCACTGAAAGGGCCTTCTTTAATGGTTATTACCATGGCACAGATGTCCTTCACAAAGACTCAGCTGGGGAAGCCTCCACCTTCAATTCCTGATACTTGTTCATATCTTAATATAAGGAAACAAGAATCGAGAAAAGTAATGGAATCGAAAAATCTTTTCCAGCCCAGAAAAGTCTTGGAGTGAACACATGACCCCATCTTCAAAGATTCTCAACTCATATTAAACTGCTTGGTAAAGAGCCAAACAGGTCTGCCTCTCCTCATACAGAAAATAGGGAGTATCACATGAACTTCTCAGATAACAGGTTCAAAACAAAACAGAGGAATGACACCACACATTAAGTGCAGCTCTTACTGACACAAAACATGGTAGCTGCAAAATCCATACGTGGGCTCAAAAGTTTTTCTAAGTATATCCATGGAACAAAAATCCATACAACACATCATCTCCACTGAGACTGGGAGAGCTGACCTAAGGAGTAACCCTATACCCTAGAAAAGAGTGTAAGAGTAAAGCACCTGCTGTCAAGTGAGCACCTGCTCAGCTGTGGCAGACAAGCAGAACTTGAAACAGTCCTATGCATTACAGGGTCTCAGAACTTTAAGCTTCAAGAGGGAATACCAGATCAGACCAGTAAGGCTATTCCTGCAAAGAATGGTCTTCAGGTTGCCTGAAAAAAAAACCCCAAACAAAAACCAACCCACCAGCAAACAAACATCACAAACAGAAAGAAACTAAGACTACTGTTCCAGCCTATTGCTTCTCTAAAAGAGAGGTGAAACAGTGACTATGATACTATCCATAAAATATTTAGCTAATGATGACTGAGAAGATAATTTCCTTCTCGACCATTCATAGTCTTTTTTTATAAAGCATTCAAAGAAGCCAAGGTGGACTAAAGAAAGATCTTTTCCACCCTTATTGTAATTAAAGCAGCATTAACCATTTTATTCAATAGACAAGAGGCTTCCAATGACACAACTGACTACTAATACAAGACCACAGGAAGTAACATGCAATTTCAGGGGGAAAAAAGATGCAATATTTAAGTAGTTCAAATATATATTCTGATACTGAAGGGGAAAAAAAACAAAACAACAACCTCACAAACCTTTCTTGTCACCTCAAAACTGAAAATACTTCAAGTCACTGTCAGTCACACAGCTCTCTGCTCCAGAAAACAATTATGAAGAGCATACCACTAAACACTGTCCAGTGCTAGAGAGAATATGGATGCATAGGCAAACGTATATAATGCATCTCACAATCTGTTAATCCAGAATGCACAGCAACACCAATTGCTGGAAACATGAACTTTTGAAAGCTATCCAAGAAACCCTGCAGCCTTCCTCCAGCCTAACAACACAAGCAGGAATCCCTGCAAATCATAACTAGCAAGGCTGTATGCATGCTAACATAACTTTATCCCAGAACACTTAATCTTGGCAGTAATTATCACCACCATTAGCTAATACAAAAAAACCCCCAAATAAAACCAAAAAACCGACTGAATAAATCACAAAAAGTACTGATTATTTGTACACGGAGTTTCAATGACCTTTCCTTCCTAGAGGACATTCAGTTGTTTGTTGGGGTTTTTTTATACAAAATGAAAATTTCTCTTCTGTTATTTCCTTGCGCATGCTATTGATTTCTTCCGACTGACACTGTAATCATGGCGAAGCTTCCTTCTCAAAACACATTGCAGCAACACTTGTAGGCCCCTTGAAATTATGCAGACTCACTTACTTGAAGATACAGCATCAGAGCTTACTATATTCCCAAAATATCACATCCGGTCTTATTTTTAAAAGAGTACGGTCCACACTGAAAGAGAAGGAAATAGAGGAAGCAAAACATCACAGTGCAGATCAACTGACTGCACACAGTTTTTAAGAGTTGTTATGTACTTGAGGAGTGAGGGGGAAGGCAAGAACAGCTACTTAAAACCTTGTTAAACCTTGAAAGCAATGGTGTAGCTGAAGACAAATCCTGCCAAGTGCACTCCTCTGCTACAATTCTGTTCATGCACAACAGATCACACAAAACCAACACTCTGTGATCAGAACTGAACGTCCCTGGTGACAAACTTAGCAATACCAGCATAGTTTTGTGCGTAATACTCAAGTCGTGCTTCCCAGCACCATGAAGAAACAAAACAAAATTAAAAAAAAAAACCCTCAGAACAAAAACAAGGGAAAAAAACCCACCAAACATAAATAAAACTAGGACTTTGTATCGTTCCCTCAAAGAATAAAACCAAGGTTATACGGTATCTGACATGTCTATGGGTCACCAAAAAAAAATTTCTGAGAAAAATATCAACATTCCTCAGCACCACTGGACTTTAGACACATACACATTAACTTTCAGCCACAATGAGAAACAAGAAATACTTTGCGACTCTGACAGAACTGCATTCTCTGTAAGACAGGGATTTAAGCACCTCACAAATAAAGAGTCCTCCTACAATTCCTCCCCCCCATACGTTACAGAAAAACAAATGTGTCTTCTCGCCCTGAAAAAGACTGCTCTGAATCTTCCAGACTTTATCTCACTGTGAAAAACATTCAATGCTGAAACCAGACTGAGGCAGTCTGGATTAAACAGATGGCACTCTATTTAGAACAGTTTCACTGTTAATAACATGATAATGGCATTCCTCCTGGAAATCTTCTCATGCGCTTCCAATATCCCTATTAAAAAAAACACTGAAACCCACAAGTAGATTTCCATCAAAATATACTAGAAAAAAGGCACTACAGTCTATCCCAAAATTCTGCCAGCATCATGCTATAATGTTTATTCTCATTTTAATAAGAGCATCCAAAATTAATATAACAGTTTGTATTCTGTTAAAAATAAACATTATTATATTATATTATTATTATATTATTATATTATATAGAGTTGAGCAATAATTTAAGTCTTTATAAGACACTGACTGTGTAGTTAACTTTTATCAGTCTCTTTTCAGATGAAGTAGACTATCTGCCCAAGTTTGATATACATAAACCTTATTTTAATTAACCAGATACTAAGGCAATTGACACTTCAGTCACATAGCCACAGTATGCAAAACGCCGAGCTCCCAACACAAGCACTCAGTAAAACCAAGACACCATCTCACTCAAGAAGCAGTTATCAAGAGAATTCTTCACTTTCACTTACCTTTCAGTGCACTTCCAGGATTTCGGGATGTCTCCCCACTTCTCCTATGGAAACAAACACCAATGTTCTTTTACGATGTAACCACTGAAAACCAAAACTTGGCTCCTGGCGCAAGCCGGGCTCCCGAGCAGCTCCGATTTTTCCCCCAGCTTCTTCCCCTGCCGAGGCGCGCCCCGGCAGCGAGCAGGGACTCGGGCACTGTCCGGGCCACGACACCGCTCCCCGCGGGCAGGGCGGGGGACCGGGGCTTACATAACCGCGGGGAGAGGGCCACCGTCCGAACGGAGAGGGAGCGGGAAGGGGAGAGAGGAGAGGGAGCAGAGCAGCATGGGCAGGAGAGAGAGAGAGAGAGCGCGAGCGGCGCTGGCGCCGGGAGTGTTGGGAACGGTTCGCGCCCCCGCACGCACAGACCCTGCGGGGCTTCCGTCCCTGCCCGCACCGCCGGCAGCAACAGACGGCGAGGAGCTGCCCGTGACAGGCGGGAAATCCTCGCTCCCAGCGCCAGCCCAAGCCGCGCTGGCCCAAGCCCCACCACCCCCGGCGCCGGTCCCGCCGGCCCCTCACCCCGTTCTCCTCCTCCGCCGCCACCTCCAGCCACCACCAGCCCCGCACCTCAGCAACGCGCCCGCCCATTGGGCCACGCCCCCCGCAACAAGACGCGCACTGATTGGCCGCTTTCCTCTCTGCTTCTCCTTCCCCCCGGCCCCTGGGCCAGAGGTGCTCCTGGTGCGGGGTCTGCCTCGCTGGGTCGTGGCGGGAGCGCTGCGGGTAGCAGCGGCCCGGGAAGGGAGTCTGGCAGTGGCTCCACGGCCTCCGTGCTCGCACCAGGCCAGTGGGAAGAGCCGGAACGGAAGTTTCCCGGAACCTGCGTGGCTGGCCCGCGCTTTCCCTAGCGGCTGGTCCTCGCCTGGGTTCCGGTTCCGGGTGGCGGCCGCGTCCTGAGCAGGGTCGCGGAGCGGGCAGGTACCGCGGGCGGGGCTGGCACCGGCACCGGGCCGTGCTGCTGCCACCGGGGTATCCCTGAGCGGGCAGGGCAGGCGGCGGCAGGGGTGGAAGTGGGCGCGGCTGTCACTCCGGGTTGTGGCCTCCCGGCCCCGCTCGGTCTGACCTCTGGGCACAGCTTGTGCTGGTTCTTGTGGCACAGAGCGCGCGGCCGGTGCTGCAGCGCAGCCCGCTGGCCTTGGCGTGTGCGTGACAGGGCATAACCTCCTCTCTTGTAAAAGGTGAATATTGGTAGGAGAGAGGCCTTGGGTTTATATGACAAGGTTGAAGCCTGGGGTCTAATTTGGGAGGAGCTTCTCGAGTAATGACGCCGCTAATGCTGCTCTCCAAGTTTCCTCATGCAACGAAATCTTTGCTTGCCTTCACGGCTTGGAGTCATTTTCAACAGTTACAGGCTTTGAAGCTGCGTTCTGCATTCCAGTCAATTTTCTAAAAGTTAAGGACAGTAAATCTGTTCTTTGCTATCTGATAGGTGTTAAAATGGGAAACGTTGGCTTAAAGAAGGTGAGAGGGGAGGGCAAAATTCATACAGGGCAAAGACTCAGGTGCTTTGTGAAAATGGAGCCTTAAAAGCTATCATTTTCTTCCAGTCCTTCATGATCTCGCTGAAAATGTTCACCTTCCCATCTGTTTTTAAAGAAAAGCATAATATTTTTATAGTTCTCCAATGTGTATGTAAACAAAACATATATTTTCAGCCTCATCAAGTGACTGGTAAGGTGCATCTCCTTGTCCACTCATCTATCCTGGACTTGTTGATTGCCACAGTTCTATCTGACTGAACTGGAGGCAGCTGAAAAGGAGCTGAGAAGCCAAGTCTTTGTTTTTCTCAGGTTTTTCTTCAGACCTTAGCAATCATAGCTCTTCCATACCTAAGTCAGAAATTTGTATTCTGAACTCTTTTTAATTATTCTGTAAACTCTGGAAGTTGTCGGGGGCTGGTGTTACTGAAGTGCATTTATAAACAGTAGAAACCATTTATTTTCTTGCACTCTTTTCTGGCATAGAAGGTTGACATAGGTGCTCCATGAGTGTAGTGATGGTGGTGACTTACAACACTGTAATGCTTAAGTTTGTTTTACTGCACAGTTTGCTTTACTCTGTGTAATCACCAAATTCGGAAACACAGCATAAAATCCCTTGGCTCTTTGTTTTATAGGACAAAGTCCTTTGTCCTCTGTTCCTTCTTGTTGCCTCCCTATTTTTCTTGTACAGGGGATTGTTCTCTGCAAGTGTTTAAAAATAAGATGATGCTCTCTGCCAAGTAGCAAACTGACCTTTTCCTATAGGTATGGGACATGGAAGTGAACACGGCCATGGCCACGGCCATGACAAAGTGGAACTCCCTGACTACAGGCAGTGGAAGGTCGAGGGAACTCCACTAGAGGAGGTGCAGAAAAGGCTGGCTAAACGGGGTCTGAGGGATCCGTGGGCTCGGTAAGTGCAAGAGCCTCAAAAATCATCTTGATGTGTCATCTTGTAGCATCAACCAGACCTTGTCATTGTGGATAATTCTTTCTTCAGTGAAAACAGTGAAAATTAGTCAGAATTTCAGTTGAGTCTTTATTTACTTTTTGCATGAAGGTCACACCTTGCATCACCTTGACCAGTCTCCACATCTTGCGAGGCAGCCTCTTACCTTGTGATGTTTCATGCTGACACAGGTCAGGTACAATGACCAATACCTCATTTACCAAAACACCTAAGTAGTAGTAGGTCTGCACATGTGAGTAAGCTTATCCTCTGCAAAGAGGTTGTGTGCCTCAGATCTTGATGAAGATGATGAAACTTGCACTGACATTCTGAGTGGGAATAGGATTCCTCATATACAGCAGGAGGCCTTTATTTGAAAAGCAGAAATGTACATGTATACAGGATAGAATTGCATTCAACTGTGAATAACATAGTGGAGAATCAGCTTTTTACTTCTCATGTTACCACTCTACAATGAGTATCTCCTCCTTTTTAGATATTTAGGCAGCTGTTAAAACAGAGCTTAATGTATTTCCCCCATATCATGAATTATGCAATACTTTGTTCAACCACCCTTTCATCTTGGGGAATAAAAATACCAAATGTCTTGTGCTGAGTACTCTGGTCCTTCTGTAAGAGAAAAGTTGCATGAGCAAACTGTTCCAGGAGTCTTCATAGAAAAGGCTTTACTTCAAATCACTACAAGAAAAATGGAAGAGCAAATAGGTAGTCTGTTAAAAAGTTGCTTCATGCTATAACCTGTGGAGGGGTTTGAGGTTGACAGCAGTTTTTTCTTTTCTTTGGAGTAGTTTGAAGACATAAGCATAAAGTAAAACATTCTTTTAATGATTGTAGGAATCATTCAAAATACCAGCCCTTAATGAACTTTCTAGGCCTATGTCACATATATCTTGTTTCTATTTCTGTGGAGTGCAAGTAGCATAAGATTTTTTCACTTTGGTTCACACAAAATTGTTTTCAGTAAGCAACAGGCTTATTCCCATTTAAAAAAGGAAAAAAAAAAATAGATACTGTTTAATATTGTAAGTTTAGTGTAAATTAACCTGACTGTTAGTGCCTATACTTCCAATTTCAGGAAGTGCTGCAAAACAACACACTGGAAAAAAACCTGTAATATTTGTTGCCTCTCTAAGATAAAATAAAATTGTTGTTTCTCTGGTAACAGAAGGAGATTGAAGCAATCTGGGGTTCAAATAAGGAACAAAGTAAAACTCAAAGCATGAGATGATTCCTTCTGAACTTTTAAAATTTTGTGTAAAGTAGTATTTCAATTCCATAGAACAGAACAAGTATCATGTCAATCTTCCTTACAAACTAGAAATTAAAGTATCATATTACTTACTTCAGTAGTCTGGAAGAAGATTGTATAATTCATGTCTTGCACCACAAGTCTTGAAAAAGTAACCCTTTTTAAAGCTCCCTCCCCTTCAGTATGCTGAGCTCATTTTAACAGGGAATCTGCTTTCAACCTGTATGGCAAATGCACATTAATGTACATGTGACATCTTTCAGAAAGCTTATTTTGTATTTAATATTTGGAAACTTTGTCTGTATCAATTAGACCCTTTACTGGCACCTAGAAGATAATCTTCTGTGCCAATATGCTTTCATCCCAAATCACAAAATCCATCTGCACAAGAGGACTATCTGTGAATAAGTATCTGTGCCCCTTGTTTTAAACCCCCATATATTCTCCCAAAATGACAGTTCTTATCTTATTGCTTGGTTCTTTTTCCTTTTTTTAAGGACTTTTGAGTCCTTACAAGAGACAAGCTATACCCATCTCCATAGATTACACTGGTTGTGCTACAAATAAATATTTGTAGTCAGTTAGAGCAGTGGCCAATGTTTCAATTACAATGTAGGTTGAAAACAGTAAGGCAAAACAGAAGTTTGTACATACCCTGTAGCTCAAGCTAAAGTCCATCTTTTTGGTCCTTTTTTTTTTTTTCATCATCTTCTGATTCTTGTAAAGTTTTGTACTGTGAAACAGAAAGTACCTGCACACTAAGATGAGCTATCTATGTCTGGAAAAACTTTCCTTGTAAGATTTGACTGTGCTACCTATTGTCTAGCACAGTGACTAGCCTTTGTAGTTAGTCCAATCCATGGAAGTGCTAGTGGGCTCTGATTTGTTGCAGAGTAAAACCAGAAGACTACCATTACATGATTTTGGGGAAGTGCTTCTATTGCTATGATTGTGTTGTTTGCTGGCAATACTTGTATCTCAAATTACATGTGTAAGGGTTAGAGTTCAGATCATGAACTTGGAACTTCTGATACTTAAATGACAGAACATGCCTCAATGTCTAATTGAAATACCTTCATTATTCTTTTATATATGTATTCCTATTAATGTATATCACAGTGGCTTCACTGATCTTTTTTCCTTTGGTTTCATTTTCCTTCTAGTAATGAAGTCTGGAGATATATGGGTGGCTTTGCAAGACCTATCACCGTAACAGAAGTCTTTACTAGGGGAGTCAAGTGGGGGGTTGCAGCTTTTGTCATAGCTCTGGGCATTGAATATGCACTGTTTCCTCCAAAGAAGAATGGAGGCCATCATTGAAGATCAAATGTGACAACTTAATACTTACTAATCATATGCTGAAGCATACATAAGCCTGCTGCTCACTCTGTACTTATAATATACATATTAAAGTCTATCACAGGCAAACTCATGTTTCTTTGATGTTGTTACACATTTGTGGAAGGATCAAGAAACGTGGCCAGAGCAATTTAACTGGCTTCGATCTGGGTCACCCCATGGCTCTTGGGTTTGCTGTACCATCCTTTAAAGAGCAAGATAAACTATCAGACCAGCTCTTTTCAAGCCCTGCCAACATTCTGTTAAATGAAACTGAGAAGTGTGTTGCTTTTAAAAGAGAAAATTTGTACCATAATGATTACAGGTTTAATAACTATTATTTTGCAGTAAGTGGTAATGAATGACTTGTCACTTCTTAGAAGTGTTTGTTACTATTTGCTCTTATGTCTCTAAATAAAAATAAATATTACCTTAACGCTTTAAAAACTGCCCTAGACTGCCTCTAAGTATATGAAAATGCCAAAGCTTATACTTAACCCCATTGAACAGGTAATTAGCTTGGCAGACACTATGTACCAGAATAATCTGTGTAATATTCAGACATCAAAAATTACATTGCTGCCACCTTTGCTTAGTAAAGTAGAATAAAGTGTTTAACTCAGCAATAACTGTACCTTATCCTAAAATGACTTCTAACATACTTGACTGTAATGTGAAAAAAGAGAACAGTTTTTTCCTTTGCTCTGGTGTATTTACAGATTTATTTATTCTTACATCTAGCCTCTTTTAGTAATTTGTTTTAAATGTTCTGGTTTTCCTTAAATTATCTTAGCAGATTCTGGAGTGCTATAAGAATGTCTGGATTGAAGAGTATAGCAGAAAAGTACCTGTGGGCAGTACATGTGCTCTGCAGTACTAGGAATTATAATTGTCTGAATATTCTACTGTAAAATTTGTTATGCCATTATATTATATAGTTTTTTAATCCGAACAACAGGATATCTGTGTCACTAAAAAGAAAAGTAAAATTAGACAAGCAAGTGAGAAACTGTAAATGCCACTCTAAACAATTACATAGTGTACTTCCATGGTGAAGAAATTTAAATTTTTTAATAATCATGTCACAAATTGCGGGTTTACAAAAAGGTTGAAGATCCTACCAAAATATGGCTAAAATAGCCCTTTTTTAAACATATATATCACACACAATCTTTCCGAGTGAGATTATAATAGAGCTTTATTTTTAGAGCCAATAAACAACATCTGTTACTGTGTGAGTGCAGATGTACTGTTCAGTGGAGTTTGTCATCATTGTATATGACATTGCTCAAGGCACCATTCGTAGTGCAAACATTCATTTTGCTAAACTTCTCTTGCCTAATCCTTTTCTCAAACATTCCTACCCAATTGCATCATTCCCTGAAAAACATACCAAGGTCTGTTGCACAAAATATTTCTATTGTCCCTTAGGCAGTCTTACCCAGAGTACACATTTTCAAAGGCTGGTACTCATGCCTTGTTTTCTATCTGGTTCCAAGACGAAGAGTACAGAATTTTAGATGGTTGTTCGGGAAAAAAAATTGAGTTAATTGTTACTATGTTACTAATGTTAATTACATGCAGTAGAAGCAGGTTTTTTAAGTGTTATAAGTCTGCCACTTCACTGATAATAGCAAATGTATCAAGCATATTCAGTTAGACTAGTCTAGTTTTGGTAGAATTTATGCATTTGTGAATTAAGGTGGTATCATTCAGTGGTTTAATAGCCAGATGGCAGCCACTGCCCTAAATAACTGTCTTCCATTTATGATGAACATATTTTGCCAATATTGTAGAATATGTTTCATCATTTTTACACATACAATGCTCATAAAGATTTTTCTTTCACAGGTATAATAATACCAATGCTGTTTGGGGATGGAGCAGTTCCTGTGTATTAAAATCATAGTACCAAATGTGTCTTCACTGTAACCATAGCAATGTCTGTCCTTATATTAAAACAGCCTTTCTACCAGCATAGATATTTTACAAGTGCAAAAACCAGGGTCACAAACAGCAGTGGCACCTGCATGTGAGGAGCACATGATTGTAATACCACAGTCAGGAGGCTCTTTTTGTGTAATAAGGTCTGCAAAATAGAAGTGATGATGCTCCATATGCAGGTGGAGATCCCAACTCCATCAGTAGTCAAGGAGCTATTTTTGCTCCCTTGAAAAGATAATTTGTGATTTATCTATTGGTTTTGATTATTCTACCTATGATATTTACATTGTTAGCATAATCTTCCAAATTTGTGTGTTACAGGAAGTTTAAGCAGCTAAATAATTCCAATACAATTGTGACTACATTGTAGTATAAGTGGGCTAACTCTGAAGTTCCTATTTCTGAGTGTAACAGAATAACTGTTCTCATTACATGGGGCACCTGCAGTTTAAATAGTAGACTATAGATTGTGTTATTAACCTGCCTTGAAATCTCTCCTGAAAACCTCCATAAATTTTTTTTTAAACTACAAGCTTCTATCATGCAATTAGATCTTTGCCAGATCAGCTTTTATTAGCTAGACCTTCTACATCAGTGCAAATATATTTTCTATATGTGGCCAATTGAAGTCAGGAATATTTTCTTCAAGGGGTTTTACAAAGAATTTGCTCAGGATCCATGCTTGTCTTCTAATTAAATTTACACATTTTAAGATTCATCCAAACTGTTTTACATGTATGACAGGAAACTGATTTTACAGATGTTCTATACATTCTCTGTCTTCAGCTGTAGGCCAAGTAGAAATCTGAAAATCTGAAAGTCAGATAGTCCTTTCACCATTATTCCAAACCCCTGAAAAAGAAGGAAACCCCTGGAAAGTAAGTCACTTCCCTTAGTGACCAAGCCTTTTAAAAATAAAAATGAAAGTAACACCAACATGTAACAAATAAAACCAGTGACACCATTTATATATAGAAATTGAGTTCACTCATCCTGATTTAATTTTGAAATTAAAGCATAAAAGACAAGTTCATAGTATTTTAGAAGGCATAAATTCTTAAAGTTTTTTACTTACATATCTAATCTACAAAATTAAATAGCTCAAACCTGTTATTAAAGCATATCAAAAGAAGTAGAAATTTATATCTAGAGCCCTTTGCATCAAAACCTATAGGACCATCTCACTCACATCTAATCTTACTGGTATGCTCCATGTTGTACATTTATACTAATTTACAATTCTAATCTGCATGAGTACCTATGTATGAAGACAATGTAGTATTTTAAATTAGAAATGGGAAAGAATGAAGAAACTTGCTTACAACTTAAAAATGCTGCCTATAAAAATATGGAAACTGCTTTATAAGCATATAAAGATTAGGTAAATTAAGAAAGAAGTGGATCAAGTAAACAGTATATTGCTATCTCTAAGCAATGGCTGTCTTAAATTTGTAAATCACTCATCCAACCATTTTTGAAAAAATAATTCTTTCATAAGCCACAACCAGACCATCTCCTTAAACCTCTTGTATCAGCCTGTACAAGTCTCTTATGTGTTTGTATGGAATAGATCCAAGGAGAAATTGTGCATACAGATTCCCAGTAGGTAGCTGGTTTCCTTCTGAGTCAGCTACATCTTAATTGCAGGGATATTGTAATACCCTTGAATGATTGATATTACAGTGAGAACCTGACCATACAAACAAGTATTTTTTCAGAACATAGAGCTGTCACTTGGTACAAATTCTAGTGTGGGTGATTATTTTCTGTCTCCTTTTTCCCTGCTGTTCCAAAGACAGCACGACTCTTTGCGTGTGCTATCCCAAAGTACTGTGCTTCCACTGCTGTATTTTTAGCAGCACCAAAAAAAAAGACTGTTTCGTAAATGCTTTGAAATCCATTGAGCTGGGAGTTGTCTGATTTCACCATATATGGTGGTAGCTTTTGACTAGTTGAGCAGATAAAATTTTAGATTTTAGGCCTTTTGGAGAGCAGCTCCAGCTGTAACGCTGGCATCCCGCAGTAAATAGCTTAATGAAAGTTTCTAGTTTATGTCAACGGAATCGCACCCCCAGTTTTCAGGAACAAGGCGTTACGTAATATTTACTTAATATTATGCAACGGGAAGCATATAACTTTCACACAGCTGTACATTATCCTCACTGTGAAAGAACAAATTCAGAGTGAGACATGAACCATCCAAGGTGTTACGTCTGAACTCCCGCCAGAACATGTGCTCACACTAACCGCAGGTCTGCAACTGCTCACAGGAAAACCTGCTACTACTTCGTAGCTCGCAGGGCCAATACAGAGCCGTTCCGTCTGTTCCCACACCAGCAGCAGGCCAAAAACACAGCCTACAAACGCCTGTGCACATGTGAACTCGGGAGCGTACCGCCGCCACGGGCTCCCCTCACGGCGCCGCCACCCCCTCATAGCGCTGCCGCGGCCGCTGTGCCCGTGTCCGTGTCCGTGTCCGTGTCCGTGTCCGGGGGAAGTGCCGGGCGGCGCCGCAGGCCTGTCCCGCCTCCATCCGGTGGGAGCTGGACCGTCGGGCTTGTGCAGGGACCGTCTCCAGGGGTACAGCCGGAAACAGAACTAAAGCTATCATCCTGCCTCGGCTTCCCCTTTCCCCGCCCGGCCCGGTGTTGGGCAGCCCGTGGGCCGATACAGCCCCGCCTCTCCGTGCTCCAGATGCCGGACCTGGCTGCTGTAGAGACCTCCCCGACGCGTCTGGGTGCGTTATACCTTCCCCCGCTCCTTTCCTCCCTCCTTTCCCCCACACTCCTCCCCTGCGCTTTCAGCGTAGGCGGCCCAACACCCCGTGCTCCCGGATCGGGTCTCCGTCCCTGTTCACGGGCGAGAGGCGTCCTGCAAGAGCCGGAGCGCCCAGCGCAAGCGGAGTTGGAGCTCGGCCTTGGCTCGTGGCTAGAACCGAAACCGAGTGTAATTTAAAATGACGTACTTTAAAAGTTGACTGGAAATCTGCGTAAACCACCTTTAGTTGTTGGGGATTTTTTTGTTTGGTTTTGGGGTTTTTCGTTTTAATTAGAAGGACTGGGGTGTTAAAACAAATTAGCGTGGTCATACTAGTTTACATCGAGAGAAAACTATTCAAGCGTAATAAGGAATGCGATCGTTGCCTCAGAAATTCCCTACTTTTCCGGAGTATGTTAGACAAATCCGGTTGGAGGGCGTAGGCCAGTGAGGAAATAGGGAAATGTGAAAGCTGTGGAGCATGCTCTGCAACCTTGAAAAATGCCAGATGGCCCTGGCTCCAAGTGCAGTCGTTCCACCCCCGCCATCTTTTCAAACAATGCAGAGTAGAGGAAACACAAAGCACACCCAGTGCTGCCCGTAACCAGGTCACCTTCTACTCTCTCCTTCCAGCACAGGGTCTTCTTTAGTCTTGTGAAAGAAAAGATAATTTTCCAAATCAGAACGACACCCACTGGTGTCATATCCTGCTTTTGTTGCTGCAGAGATGACTGTGAAACGTTCAAGATACAAAATGCCAGCAAGGAGTTAACTCGAGCCTTGTGCGTCTTTGCCTGAAGTTTTAGTATGTTATTTCCTGCTCCTTGCACTGATCGGGGAGAAGCCTAATTACGCATGCGCATGAACACAAAACTTGTTTATCTCTGATGAGTATGAAGTTTTTTGTTTGGTCTTAGGAGATAATCAGATTTTTCCCTCCTCTTTGTAGAGAATTTACATTCAATAAGTCATCTCATTGCGGGATCCAGATAATCGAAAGCTAGGCTTCTTTATGTTGTGGTTTCTTTTCTCTTTAACTTTTGCAGCATGTATCTGCGATGTTTTAAAAAAATGGTCATCAGATGGAAAACTGGAGCATGATGCCCTTCATCTCTTATGGTGGAGTGGATCTGGCTAAGATGTATACACACGGAATGTATCAGGCTTGCCCCAGTCCTGTGACATTCCTGCTATCAAAATGGGGACACATGGGTTTTGGATGCAACGTTATAAACTGTTTTAGTTTATACTAAAAAATCACTTCCTGTTGCTCTTACTCATTCCCCACTCAGTACCCAATGAATGTTGTTGGCAAATCATTGTATGTGCACAATTGGTTTTCCTTTTATTTAGAGCATCATTCCTGGTTCACTGCAGTCATAAATAAGAATGACCCTTGGTCATTTTCTTTGGTTTCCCCACCCCCATAAAATTAGGAAGTAGGCCTCCCACAGTAGTTTGTGGTCTTGATATTTGTCCAGCAGAGAGTAAGTTGATGTAATCACTGGAAAATCCTGTATGGAAACCAATTTGTGCTGGATCTGTCTGGATCAGTGATTTGGCCAAGGCTAAATGCCAGTTTTCCAGTGTTCTTGTGAACAGACTTGCATAGAAGTAAGAGAATTTCAGCACTGAGCGTATAATCAGCATTTTTTTTATAATGAGCATGTGATGTATTGTATAGAAAGGAAATTCACAAAAGAAGATAATTCATATGTGTGTGTTTAAAGGAAGACTATTTTTAAGTTAATGTATAAATAGTCATTTTGCATGTCTGAAATTTCAACTCTGTAGGAAATTCCTCCCTACCACACACACCCTCTCTTTTTTTTTGACTAGTTTTAAAAGGTTAGATAAAAATCAACTGGAGTAGTTTAAAAGTTTTTCTGGTATTTCCAAAAATGGCCAAAAATTGTTAAATTCCTGTTTTGCATTAGAGTTGGACTATGACTTCATGTTCTTTTGAAAGTCCCAGCTGAATGTACCTGGGAGGTACTTTCATATGAACGTGCTTTGTCCCTCCTCCTTCTCTACTGCATTGTCATGAAAACATTTGTCATTCTATAGAACTCTCACAAGTGTTTGATGCTAGATTGAAAATAAGTTAGCAATAAATATGCTTTTCTGATGATAGAAAACTTTCCAAAACACATTACAGTGCATGAGGGGTTCCTCTGCTTATCCTCTGATATATTCTTTTATTGGGCAGTCCATGGGTTTAACCAAATCTGCTTCTTTCCTCCTTGCTGAGGAAATGGTTCTAGTTATTTTTCATTTAAACAGCACTGGGAAAAAAAAAAAAGGAAAAGAAAAGAAAAGCTTTCAGATGAGTTTATCTCACCCACTTAATTTATGGACATATATTTATGGATATATAATATATGACATTGTTGATTGTAACTTACAGAATGTGTAACAAAAGGCTGAAAATGCTTTAAAAAATCTTATCCAGGTGCTAGAATCTTTTGGTTTCTTAGGCTTTGAAGTTGAATTGGCTTTTGCTTTCCAGTGCAGTTTAAACAAAACTCGGCAGTATAGTGATCAAACTCTGTGGAAGGACTAAGATTTGTCTTCAGATTTGCTGATTTCCCCTTTCTCCCTGTATATAATGGATGTCAGAGGAGGTCAGATAGAATTTATATAGTTGGTGGCAGTGGAAATTGAGCACAGCACCCTACTGATTTTGTTAATAACAAGGCTAGGGGTTTTTCTACGTCTGAATTTTTATTTCAGTTTTCAGTATGATGGTACATGAATGTTTAGTGAAGAAAAGGGTGGTCTGTGGCTTATCTATACCTTCAGAATTAACAAATTTACATATTTAAGGTTGGAGTATTTTCTTCGAGTGGTTTTTCAATCTTTTTGAGAATGGAGCGTGTGTGGGGAAAATCCTTATAACCCCAGTAACTCATTCTGATTGGAATCACTTTAAATGATGTTATAATAAGAAAATCCACAGACTTCTGAATTGACAAATAACAAGTGTTTTAAAAATTACGTGTTATATTGTTAGTATTTCCTTTATTTTTACTTCATTTAAGACAAATTGCATACCTGATAGCAGTGGGTTTATATGATTGGGAGGTTTTTTTCTTCATTCTTTCGTCTGTGTGTGGTTGCATTACTTTGAGCTCTAAAAATTCTTCTTGAAAAATGCCTTGAGACTTTTAGTGGGGGAAAAGGTGGTGATGGTTAGAGGAGTGAAAGGTTGCTCGGAAAAAAGCAGAGCTTTTGGAAATACTTAATCTACTACTCATCATCATACTACAAGATGACTTTTGTTTCACTTCCTGTGGAATATGCAGACTGTTAAGGTAATTTACTCTAAAAGGAACTTGCATGGCTTTTTGATTAATATGACCTTCCAAACATTTTCACTTTTGTATTGAACAACTGGGAGAGTCCCTTGAATAAAGGAGGTCTGTGTAGTGTATGTTGGAGTGCTAGTTGAAAGTCCACTACTTCAGATAGCAGAGTTAACTGGGAACTTGTGCATCAGAATACTGATTTATTACCTTTTAATTCTCTCCCACAGAACCGCCCTTGGAAAAATCATTATTTTTATGAATTATGTTACGAATGAACACAAGAGAAGTGCTGGGGTAGACATGGGCTTCATGACATGTTGGTTTCCTGTTTAAAAACCAGTAGGCTGGCAATTGTAAAGGAACAGCAACAAAGTGATGACCAGGTGCCAAGTGCCAGCTTTCCTTATTCATCAGATTCAAGAAGAATTGGATAAAGAAGAAGAAGAGATGATGGTTTTCCTGTGCCGAGACCTTGCTCCTGATTTGGCCAATGCTGATCTTAAAGACATCTTGGTGGCTTTGAATGAGAGGGAGAAACTGACTCCTGTTGGCTTGTCTGAGCTGTTGTACAGAGTTAAGAGGTTTGACTTGCTGAGGAGGATCCTAAACACCGAGAAAGCAACAGTGGAAGCTCACCTTGCCAGGAGTCTCAAGCTTATCCCTGATTACAGGTAATATATCTATTTATAGATATATTCTATCTATCTATCTATATACCTCATATATGTAAGATTTCAAAACTGCACTATCTTGTTCAAAGTAAGTGGGGCTTTTCCTTCCTTTGTTTGGGGGGGGCTGTATGGGTGAGTTGGTTTTTATTTATTTTTTAAATACTTCACAGATTCAGAGAATACTCATTGAAGGTAGAAGAAAAGCAGAAAAAGACATTATATCTAGACTTACAGTTAAAATAATATGTCAAGTTTAGTCCCTTAATTCACCTTTTGTAGTTTCTTACCAGTCATGGCATTAGAAGTATCTATATTTAAGGAGTTTGTGTGTTTGTGAATAAAACCAGTGATGTTTGTAGAGTTCTGGATTAGCAGATAAAAATGACACTTTAAAGGAATATCTTTAGTTAGATATATTTTCTTTTCTACATGGGCACACAACCATGTGTTACAGCATTTCTCAAGGGATCTCTCTCTTACTCCTTTTAGGCTATTAGTTTTGAGAGGTTTAAATTAAGGTTATTTTCTTTGGAGACTTCAGAAGGAAATACATGTACTCATAAGGAAGATTTTCCTGTATTAAATTTTCACTAAAATAACTGTAACTAATAGGTAAAAAAGTGAAGGATGTGTTCTGTTGTCGGATTCTCTTACTTCATCTCTATTAAAGATTAAGGAAACTTCTGTTTTCCTAACAGTGGCTGTTACACTCAGTCTGAAAAACACAGGTGCTGATTAGAAAGAGTAGTTACTTTGTAATTGGTTCCTGAAGCAGGTTTTTTACCTCTTTATTAGTTAGAAATGGTAGATTAATGGAACATGGGGAGGAGTTGAGTGTTTGGGAAGGGGAGTAATCTTACTGCAGAGCTAATCCTTTAAAAATATCTCAACTTTATTTCAGGGTACTAATGGTAGAGATAAATGAAAATCTGGAAAAAGGTGAAGTGGGTTCTCTTCGTTTTCTATTCAGAGATTATGCTCCTCATATGAAAATGGCAAAAGATAAGGTATGTTTTCCTGCTGGTATCTTCCTCTGGAGCAAGAGAGATTAAAGTAAAAAAATAAGTAGCTAGACAACAAAGGAGAGGAGACAGTACTGCAAGGAGTATTGAAGAAGGAGTACAAAAACATCAGGAAGCAGACAAGGAGTAGTGGCTTCTATTTCATTTTGTTGCTTTTTAATTCAAGGAAAGAAGCATGGAAAACTAGTAAAAAAGTAAGAGGGAACACAGTGCTTGTTATAGTGTATGGTGGTAGAATGAAATTCATAGGCAGAAGGCATTTTACAGAAGTCTTTCTTCAGTATTACTAACCTGAAAGTTCATATAAGAATAATCTCAAATAATCATTTGAACTGTATCTTGAATTACAAGGTTACTTTTTGTTTGTGCTCTGCTTCACTTACAAAAGAACAGATATATTGTAATTACATCTTGATACCTTTGCATTCTGAATGTTTTATTAAATCCTCTGAGAAAGCAGAAATTCAGTAGAGAGGATTCAGAAACCTTGACTACTGTGCAGAGAAGACTTCTGTCTTCTTCCTTTGAGGTTTTTTCCTTTTCTATCTTCAGTCAAAGAATGACAGAAGCCCTGAAAATTACCCAAAGCTTTTCTTGCTTCTTGCTTTGTGGCATGCTAGGTGACATTCCCAGTGGCTGGCTTGGTAGCAAAAACAAAATGCAAAACTGTTTCCTCAAAAATTTAAGATTGGATTTTAAGATTATCACTTTGTAGTTTCTGTTACTACTGTGATAATATCAAGGATTCTTATGTCTTCCAGATAATTTTCTTAGAAGGTGTAGCATCTCTTACTGTTTATACAGCCATTATGACCTCCCCATGGTATTTTCTGGGTTGCTTTGTTACTTCTGATAGAGAACAAATTACTGATGTGTTTGGGTTTATGTTGCTATTCCAGAGTTTTCTAGCTCTTATAATTGACCTGGAGAAGCTAAATTTGGTGGCTCCTAATCAACTGGATTTGATAGAAAACTGTTTTCGAAGTATTCACAGGATAGACTTGGTTAGGAGGATTCAGAAGTACAAACACGAAGGTAAGATGCTCTTTTTGCACTGGTTATTCTTGATGGCAAGAATCAGATGTGCTTTTATTGAAGATAAAACTATGAGTTACAAATAAGGGTATTTGCATTCTTCATAGAAGAAGAAAAACCTAAAAAAAAAAAAAACAGTTGAAATATGATGGTGTGTTTGTGTTTCAGCTTCAGTGTCCTCTGTTCATTCTCAGCCAGTATATATAAATGCTCATCAGGCATCTCTCCCTAATCTCAATCTGATTGATCCTCCTTATAATTCAGGGGTAAGTATACAAGAGGTGAAACGAATCCTTTATTTCTAAATATTGCCAGACTTCAAAAGGACATCCATCTTTCAGAGCCTGAGGAATGAGAGATGGCTAGTGCCTAAAATATTGCTTGGTTTATTTCTGTTATTCCTGTTACTAGCCGAGTTTAGGGTCTGATTTAAATCTTCTGACTGAGAAAGATGCCCTTTAAAGGACTACTTTGAATTTTTTCCTATTAACATAGTTGAACATATAAATTCTGTATCTCTGAAGTTTTTTTGTACTACACTGTGGAGCAAAAAGTTTTGCTTTGACTGTTCTTTGCAAAACATGTTCTTCTTCTTTGTACATCTGGACCTTTCAGGGAAAATAGGTTTTATTTTTGAAGCTGAAAATGATAGCTTTTTTAAGAAGAATTTTTTGGGGGCGTTTTTTGTGGTTTGTTTTAAGATCATTTTAAGATAGTATCTGAAAAGTCATCAAATCCTGTGGCGTGCAGTATTCTTTATATTTGGGTTAACTCTGGTATTGTAGTAGTATAACCTTTCTTAAGGTCTTTAACCTTGCTAAATTTGCTGAGATTATTTCTGTCATGTATTCAGTAAATATGCAGCTCCCTGCTGCTCTAAAGGAAACAAAGTTCACATCTTCAGAGGCTTTTCCTTGCTGTTCGTGACAACCTAATAATTTTTTTCTGAGGGGGAACAGTAGGGTGTTTATTTTATTTGTCTGTGCTCTTGGTAGGTTTTTTAGTCTGTTATGTTGTAATTCTGTTTAGCTGATAGAAATGAATCTAAAATATCCTTTTATTGAGGAAGAAATACTACTGTTTTTTTTGGAACATGTTTATTAGTTCTTGAAGAGCCTTTTTCTTAATTTCAGATTTGGAATGAGAACACAGAAAAAATACAAAATGGATCAAGTCTTAGTCTGGGTAAGAGCATTTTATCTAAGTTTTCGTAATCTAAAAGAACCAAATTATGAATTTCATTGTATCAAAAGGACTGTTGTTTGATAGTTGTGTTCATGGCTAATCCTGTTAATAACACCAGGAGCAGAGAGTATTTGGTAGCTCTCAGAACTGAGCCTGGCCTTACTGTATGATCTTGTATTTGGTTTGCTTGTGCTGCCACATCTTAAAACATTCTTAAAAATTGTAAGCTTCCACTGTCAAATCTTCTTAATATAATAAATACTTTATCAGTAAAAACATGGATAAGCTTGACTAGCCAGCTCTGGAGGCCTGTGTAGTGCAGCTCTGCTTATTTACTCTAGAGTAGGAAGGTTTTTTGTCATTTCAATGGTGAATTCCCCACCAGGCCAGCCAGGAGGTTGTGTATTGAATACCAGGTTCTTTCCATGTGTATTGTGTTTTCTCTGGAAACCCCAAATACTTCTCAAATATGGTGATTTTTAAGATTAGTTGGCTAAATTCTTTCAGTATAAGAGATTCTTTGTTTCTTCTAGCCCCAAGCAATGTAGAATGAAATCCAGGTAGCATTCTAGAGGTTAATAACATAGGGATTTTTAAACTTCAGTCGCATACATAGAAGCTAAGAGGTCCCAATGGGTGAGAACTTTGCTGAACTAGATACATTCTTCTTTATAACTGATCTGGTGTCAAAGAAATATCACTGGTACTTGCATGATGAGATGACTTCTGTTTGATTTAACTGCAGCAGAAC
>VZTN01024955.1:151147-183186 GCA_013400515.1 Erpornis zantholeuca | reverse complement strand
ACATTCACAGCCATAAACAGGTTCTGTGATTTTTTTTTGTAGAATATATATTTAATATAAAATATTTGCTGCTACTCTGGAAGCAGCAGTGTGCAAAATGCACATATATATGGTATGCACACAGAACTTGCACGATTATTAGTGGAGGCCAAGTTCAAAGCTGTTGGAGTTCAGACCTCTTGCCATTTGCATTAGAAATCACAGGGCTTCTTTGCATGCAGTAAACTATATTCTTGATTCCCTCCTGCCCCTTTGCTCTGCAGGCAGAAGACAGACGTGCTTTGGGTATTGATAAGAATGGCCTACTGCTATTTTCACTAGTTCTCCTGTAGGTCAGGAGCCAGGGAGTTACCTGTAGCAAATTGATTTGCTTCAATCAATTCTCTTCAGAGGGGAGAGGAATTGTGATAGAGATATTACAAATCATTTACAAACAAGGAGGTTGTTCCAGTAAATGAGGAAATAAATGTTCTCATGAGCAGTGCTTGCTTGCACACCTGAAGAACACAAAATTCTCTACATTTATTGTGTTGGCAGTACAAAGCTTGTGCAGTTTTAATGTCTGTTTAAGAATCTTTTTAGTAGTGAGATTGCATAACACAAGGGCACAAAAACTAAGCCTGTACTAGAAATAGAGGGAAAAGAATCATTAGTCCCTTTCCCCTGATTTTTTGTTGTGTAGATAAGACAGATTACAACCCAGCAGACAGAATTCTGCTAGCTACTTGACGGAAAACAACAGAGTATAATTTATTAGGTTTGACATAAAATTTGAGAAAATAGTAAGGTCTAAAAGTTGAGACAGTGATGTATTAACTTTGTAATTGTGCTTTCCCAGATGCCTGATGATCCTTACAGAATGCAAAGTCAACCTTTAGGAATATGCCTGATAATAGACTGCATTGGCAATGACACTGGTAAGTCTCTGGAATTTGAAGTTCTTTAACTTATTAATCTGAGATAATTAGAACTATTTAGTGTGAAGAATATGATGTACATTTACCAGCCGGATTAGGGTAGTGTTGTCCCAGTTAGCTAATCTACCAATTCTTCTAAGTCTTCTAAAGCAGAGTTGGAACAGCCAACCTCAGGTTAAAGCTAGCTGTCCTAATTATTGGAAACAATGTTTGGGTTTTTTGGTGCAGAATCTCTGAATGAAAGAAGTTGTAAGATGATAGACTGAATTTTGGGAGGGAAGAAAACAATGTTCAGCAACCAACAGAATAATTAGGCTTAAAGCAGTCATACAGCAGGTCATTGGCAGAGATGGTAAGGAGAGTGTTTCCCACCAATTAACAAAACCGAAACCAAAACCAAAGGTTTTGTAGATTTGACATGCAAGCATATTGGATGCCAGAGATTTTGAATAGCCATGAGATCCTTTATTAATAATGCACCTGGGCTTCTGTTGTATCATGCACAGTTTAACTCTGTGGTTAATAGCTGTCAGTGTGGTCGCTGCCATGGTTGAAATGTGGGGGTTTCCTGATTGCCTTTCTAGAATCCAAGAATTAGATTTTTGCCTAGTCAAAAACACCCCTAACTCTCTAATCACTGTAACACGTGAGGCTAAAAAATAAAAATGAAGACAGTATTTGCAGTCAGTTCTGTAATAGGTTGGGAGATGTAGGGGAAGAAGCTTTCCAGGCATGTCTTTTGGTTTTCTCAAATGTAATGGTCCAGCAGATGGACTGACTTAGAATTGTTGATGTAGTTGAAGAGCAGTGGTTGTAGAGCTCAGATACAGAAAGTCTGTGTCTCAGATGTTTGAAGTTACCAGTGCATTGTCTGCACTTACCATGATAGAAGGCGAGACTCACTGAAAGACATTATGGTGCTAGAGATTCAGAAGACATAGGGCATACGGCATTGCTTAAAGGTGTTTGCTAGAAAGGCACTCACCACTTAGGGAGTTGTTGTGCCACACAATTTTGAAGTCTCAGTACACTAAAGAAAAAGAAGAGGGCAGGGAAACCATTAGGAGTTGTATCTGTGGCATCCTTTAGAATCTGTAGCTGACCCAAGATTTAATCTCAGGAAGGTGAACCAGTAGTAGATACTGTAGGATCAATAATTACACTTTATAATGCCCAGTGTAAACAGCATGAATTTATCAAATGCTGATAAAATTCAAACTGAAATGAATTTTACAAATTCATTTACAAAACCTTGCTGTTTTGTAAATAGCTGCTTCTGACTTTTCCTTTGGAAATCACTTTTAATCCTTACATTGTAAAGGATCAGGGAAGAGAAGCCTAGTGTTTTGTGTAGAGTGGAGATGCTGAAAAGTCAGTGGAGGTTGTTGGGAGATGGCTAGTGTTGAAGAAACAGTTTCTGATCTCAGGCTGCAGCATGTAATGCTGTGGTGTGTCTTGCCTTAAAGTATCCAAGGCTTACCATGTATAAGTTCTGATTAAATGTTAAACTGAGTTTCTTGTTAATTGTTAATCTAAGTTTCCGAATTGTGTTTTTTAAACTGTGACAGTAGTGTGTGTGGGGACTAAGGTGACACTGAGTTTTGTATTTGTGTGTATATGTGCATGTGCCAGTGAGGTCAGTACATAACAGGAAAAGCACTCTCAGTGCTGTAATTCACATTTTACACACATACTGCTGCCCCCAACTGATGGAGGGCTTCACTGAGTGTGTACCTGCTAGACTGTAGTGATACTGAATAGTCTGAATTTCGAGAGCGTGTTTTATTGCATAAAATAGGAGGGATTTATCTTTCTATTCTCAAAAATGTCTGGACAGTTTCTGAAATATTTTACAAAATGTAATCAAAACAGCAGAACTGGAATGAAACTGAAGTTCTTGTTTATCACCTCACTATAGTGTAGAGTTTGTATCCACCCTTTATTTTGCTGAGGAGAGTTAAAAGTTCTGTTTTCCATGGTGTGTTCACCATGGGCTTTTTGGGGAGAACAGTGTGGTAGTACAGCTGCTTTGCTGCTATTACCTCTAAAGTAGTCTCTGCTAATTAGGCATTGTTAAATTTCTGAAGTCAAAGAACAGCTATATGTAAGCTTTCTATGTGTGTGAGGCATTTTACATAAACATGGCACTTGATAATTCTTTTCCTACCAGAAGCTGTTCATGGGCAATGTATATGTGCTTTATACTAAAAATACAGTGCTACAGGTGTAAGTCGTAGTAGTAGCTTGTGGTTCTCTGAGCACTTAATACCTGTGGTTTTAACCACCACGTGTCTGGTTTCACTCCCGTAATAAACATCAAAGTAGTTATTCAGAGTTTAGCACATTTTCCTGCAGCACAGGTTGACACAAATACAGTAAGAGTTAAGTCTTGGGGTTTGGCTACATACAGTTTTAATTTCTAACTCGATCAAAAGAGTTCATTATTCAGCTTTCTTTTTTGCCTGAAAATGCCATTCTGTCACAGTTAAGACTCCAGTGTCCATTCTTCTCCTGGAGCTCATCACTTAAAATTTTATATAATAGGAAGCAAAAATTACTGCAATAAGTTCATTTTTGACTGATGAAAGAGAACCTCTGTGTTTATTATGCAGTTCTGTATATCTTTAATAACCATCCAGAGTCATTTTGACAAGTTAAAAAGTGAAGCAGACTTCCCATGCTATCCAGATCACTCTTTATCATTTCAAGTCTGTTTTTTCTTGCCTTATATTTTAAGTCTTAGGAACTTGGAATACTGGCTCTACATGAAAGCATGTAAGTGTCTGTGGGATTTGGAACAGATCACATGCCAAATGTCTCTGCTGTCATGAAACTCACAGTAAAGTCATCATGCATATAGCACTATAAGTATGTAATGTACTGTGATCAACAGTACATTACAAGTACTCCTGATTTTTTAATTATTGTGATAAAATAAACTACTTAGTTTCAATAGCAAAACACTGTAAATATTGTAATTCATAATAGTTGAGATTGAGCCTTGGTGTGCTTTGATTTAATTACATCTTGCTTCTTTCAGATATGTTGGAAGAGACCTTCAGAGGCTTAGGCTATGACGTTCATTGTCACAGATATTTAAATATGAACTCCATGAATCAAACATTGCTTGAAGTCGCAAGGTGGCAGAAGCACAGAAATTGTGACAGCTTCATTTGCATATTGGTCAGCCGTGGAAATTCTCAAAGCATCTTCTGTACAGACCATACCTTTTCTGGATTCCCTTTGGAACAAATAAAGAAACACTTCACAGCAGACTCATGTCCTGGACTTCTGGGAAAACCAAAACTTTTTTTTATTCAGACCTATATTGTGCCAGAAAATGAGCAAGAATGTACCAGTCTGTTGGAAGTCGATGGGAATGATGAGAATTTCAGTGCTAAAGTCACTATCCCCCAAGCAGCAGACATCCTTTGGAGTCATTGCAAGGTGGATGTGTCTATACTAGAACAATCCCCAACTTCATCCTCCTATTACCTGCATTGTCTGGCTGAACTACTCCGTAATCCTTACAAAAGGTAAATTAAAAACAGAGGAAAGAAATAACCCTTTTCCTATGATAGCTTGTTGTCATAGAGAACGAGAAGCCTTAAGTTTCATCCTAACTGGTCCCAAAATGTGTTTTCTTGCAGTGTCATAGGCTAAAAGACAAGTATACTTGATCCTCACATAATTGCATAGAAAGGTAGCTTAAACTAGGAGTGGTAGTAGAAGTTTCTGATTATGAAGAGTAAAATTAAAGTGTGTTATGGCACTGGGGTTTGCAGAGCAAGGAGGAAAGAACCTGTCCTGGATAATGTATAGCAGTGCTTATAGGACTGGGAATCTTCCTTCTCCAACATAAAAGGCACATTCCAGGCTTCTATTAAGTTGAGGATTGCCATGTACCAATAAGGAGAGCTCTGCTTGTAAATATAAAAAGTCGGTGCTTAAGTTCAAGAAAGAAGCTGTAGAGAGGGAAGGATTTTCTACTTTCTCTAAATTTAATTAACCCTTTGCTCACAGAAACAATAGATTGCCAATATGTAATCTTGAATTTACACTGTCAGAAAACTTTTGTCTACTTAAATGAGATCAAAAGTAATCTGAGCAAAAGTCAGATTAAATTTAAACAAACTTAACAGCAAAGATTTTATTTATACAACTGATCAACTGGGGAACTAACAATTGTTATTCAAGGTAGTTGCAGTGCTAACATTTAGTATGTTTTTACAAACCCTAAGCCTTGCCCTGAAATCACAGATCATCATGTCAGTGTAATTAATATTACAACAATGATTTGGGTCATAAGAGTTTGCCTCAAAATGCAAGTACAGCCGTGAGTTTTAGAGGTCTTGCTTCTGCAGTAAAGACTGAAATTGCAAACTTTCTCCTTGCTGAGTCTAAAGTTTTCTTGTCTGTTGTGAATTCTTAAATGTTGTCTTTCTTCATTCTCTAATGGAACGCTTTTGCTTTTGTTGCTGCAGGAAACTCTGCATATTAGCTATCCATATGGAACTGAACAAAAAAGTTTATGATTGGAATACGACTGCTGACCCAAACCAACGATACTCACTTCTGCTCCAGCACACACTGAGGAAGAAACTTTTTTTTCCCACTTAACTGCTGTTACAAAGTACATATCTTAAGTGGTTAATAAGAAGCATTTGCTATGATGCAAACAGCTTCATGCATACATTTACTTTACGCATTGTTATTCCATGTATATCTAAAGTGCCTGTTGCTTCCAAACACATGAATTTACAGGCATTTTAGTGTGCTAAGACACTATATTTTATATTTTAATATAATAGTCTCTGAAAGCTTGGATGAAAATGGTAGCTATTGTATAGCACTGCAACAGATCTTTCCACCGAATATAACAATAGAAAGAGGTCTAAACTGTATAGCTGTTGGGTTTTCCAAGAAAAAACAGAAATGTTTTTATTATTTCATTGGTGGTTTTTAGCATATCTATAAGCAGTTAATGCTTAAACAAACACAAGCCTGCCCAAACCACTGAAACACATTGATTACTTTCCCCAGCACCTAATAGTGGCAAATGTCTCAGGAAAGCATTCCTACCCAGTAGTGCCAGATCTTTGCTAACAAGTTCTGGCTCGCATGCCTCTATAGACTGGCAAAACAGAAGGGAGAGAGAGATGGTCTTTTCAATGATCTGGATTCCATCTGCTTGCTGCATTAAAGATTGCATTGTCAGAACTATCCACAGCACACAGGGGTTCTGTGTTAATAAATAAAATGGTCTGGCATGCTTTGGACCAAGTATGTTCTCTGCTGATGCAAAAATGAGTCTACATGTGACAGGACATAACAGTAATCTGCCCCACAGTTTAAAAAAAGTGGGATTTTGGCAGATGTTTCGTGAATGCCGAAACATGATTCACACTCATGACGCAAGGCATAGTTGTAAAAGATACTTTTAAAATATTTGAACTTAAATTTAGTGTGTAGCCCTTAAGACTGGATTATGTTAAACACCCCACCCTCACTGCTTTTGCTTACGAAAAAGAATATGCCTCTATTAATTGATTTTTTTTTCCAAGTGCTTTTGTTCTTGTGAAAATAAGTGAAATTTGTTGTAAATACCAATTTTTTTTCTCCTGTGTAGCAGTTACCTAACATGGAAAGTTCAGCTAACCTGCTTGTTATAAAACAGTATAACCTGTATGGGTTGTATTCAAGTTTATTGTCACTGAACTTAGTGGCAAAGTAGGCCACTTGTAAGTATTTAATTTTTCCTCCTAATATAGTCTCCTAACCAGGAAACAATTCAAGGCCAATTGCTTGGTTTCTGGTATTTTTTTAATGGAAAAAGAGAAGGATACAATATGACAGACATGGAATCTTAGAAATTACTGTTTGTGGTGCCTGATAAATGAAGCAAATGGTGAAACATTTCCTGTAGTTGTAGAAATAAGATGTCATTCCAAGTTATATATATATATATATATATATAAGTGATGTTAATAAATGTGATTTTCTTCACAAATTAACTTCACTTTCCCATTTCCCTTACTAGCTTTTGCA
Source organism: Erpornis zantholeuca (assembly GCA_013400515.1). NCBI lineage: Eukaryota > Metazoa > Chordata > Aves > Passeriformes > Timaliidae > Erpornis > Erpornis zantholeuca. Next base: position 176,221 of record VZTN01024955.1, on the reverse strand, counting down.
TTTGACAGGCACTTCTGCTACTCTATAGACAACCAAAAGCAGGGACAGTGGAACCAAGAGGAGGTAGATGAGGAAAAGAAATGTGGAAATTTTCAGGAGGAACAAGAAGGGGAATGGTAGGGAGCAACAAGAGAAGAGCAAGTAGGGAAAAGACGATTTGGAGGAGAAATACAATATCAATATTGGAAGGAGAAGAAAGCAGGAAAAAGGAAGTGAGAATAATAGTGGCTATCCTTAAGGACTCTAATGATGTGGTGAGTTGGTTGATGTTTTGTGGATTGGTTGGCTGGGGGGTTTTGAGTGGTGCTAAATGACAACTATTTACTTAAAATATTAGCAGTAGGATATATTCTGCTTTTACAGTTTTGTGACAATGTGAGTTTGGTTTGGAGGTTAAGAAGTAGATATGTTCTTTGCCCTAGTGCAAGACACAGTAAGTAAAGTCCATGTCCCCTTCATTAAGAAATGATGCAGAAATGCTGTTTTGAAAACTAGAGGCTCATGTAATTAACCCTTTCAATGGAAAAAGAAGGGAGTCTTTTTGTGTATGGCTGCTTGGTTGGAAGTGATTACAACTCTCTAGAGTCGTGGGGACAAACATGTATTGTGCAGCATTCATGGGTGTCAGATACTGATTTTTTATGGTGATGTTTTAATCCTCAGTAGATTGTTAAACTGTAGCAGTGCTCACACTATAATCATTCACCTAAGCCATATTTATTGCCTTGACACCCCTTTCAAGAGTGTTTGGGTAGGCTGATTCCCTGTACCTGCTGCATAGTGAAAAGTAATGAGCATTTATGCAGGAATTTTGTAATGGCAGTTGTCTGTCCCTTCTCCCATAGTTTAAAGAATCATAGACTCATAGAATATGCTGAGTTAGAAGTGACCCATCAGGATCATTGAGTCTAACTGCTGGCCCTGCATAGGACATGCCAAGAATCCCACCATGTGCTCCTGAGAGTGTTGTCCAGGTTGGTGCTGTGACCACTTCCCTGGGGAGCCTGTTACAGTGCCCAAGCATCCTCTGGGTGAAGAACCTCTTTCTAAACTCTAACCTAACCCTCCCTGACACAGTTTCATTTCTTGCATCCTGTCACTAGTCTCCAGAGACAAGCAGTTGATACCTCTGCCCCTCTGCTTCGCCTCCTTAGGATGTTGAAGACTGCAGTGAGGTCTCCCTTCAGTCTCCTCCAGGTTGAACAAACCAAATGACCTCAGCCTCTCCTCATAGGGCCTCCCCTCCAAAACACTTAGCAGGTTTCTGTGTCCCTCCATACACATGATAGGCACTGTCTCTTCTTGTTGTACTGCACACATAAAATTTGATTAGAAATGGATGCAGGGTGTGGACTGCGTGAAGTTGTCCCTGTATTGAAGATAGTGAAATGATTTCAGGTTAAATGATCCTTCAGCCAAAAGAAAAGGGGGAAGAGAATTTTGGATCCATCATGAGTTTAGGGTGTTAAGAACATAAAGAGTGACATGCTGGTGAAATTTCATGGTCTTGGACTGCCAAAATGTCTAGCTTTCAGAACCTACTATTGAAGGAGATAAAACAAGTTACTCTGTTCCTGCATTGTCAGAGCTTGGAATAAGGTTGTCAAAGTCACTGCTCCATGGAACTTAATTTCAGTTTTGGTTTATGATAACTGGACTAGAAATTTCTTGTAGTTCTGTATGTGCTGCATATAGAAGAAGAGGGAAGAGGGAAAAGAGAATTGGCAGAATATAGGTGATGCCTTTAAGTGGCTTGGAAGGTGTACTCATGAGACAGGAGATTCAGTGGTGTTTTGTCCCAGACTTAAGTTGCATGGTTTTTCTCAGCCACCTACACTGATGTGGCTGAGCCAGAAATTGAGTTTGCTTTGCACTGTTACATATTTGTGTATTACAGTGGTTGCCAACTCATCATCCAAAAAAGAAGTTATGTTCAAGAGGAAGTTATGATGCTAGGACTTGTAGATGGAACATGTTGTATGGCTGATCTCCCCTTTTAACTCTGCATAAGAAGGGACTCCTATTACAGATTCCTGAGTCAGAGAAGCTTTTTATAGGAGTTTCTGAGAATTCTTTTCTGCTCTCCAGAGTTTTAATTTTCTGACATGCAGGATGCTCTTGCTGAGAAGAGGCTGCTATCTGTGTGGATGATCCATGTTCCATTTAAACTAAATCCCCCATACTGAATTATTTGACAGCTTTTCTGTGGCTGGTTTGAAGAATGTCTGTTTTTCAGCTTCTGTATGACAAACAATAAGACACTATAATTCAATTCAAATGCGAGGTTCCAAGCTGATATTCTGAATAAAATTACTGTATGCAGTCAGACTGTCCCTGTCTCCCTCTAGACCACAGAGTAACTCTGAAATTCTTGATCTGTTTATCCTGTAGACCTCTATAGCTTGTTAAATTTGACTGTGAATTTCTCCAGCTCTATAGAAATGAGCTGACTTAATAAAGGACAGCAAACCTTATAGTTTTATCAGGTAACTCGGCTGCTCTTGGTGTGTTGGGCCACAGCTTTTGGCATGAGCAAGGAGACACTTCCCATCCTGTCTCCGTTGACCCGAGGCTGTGGGGGGATACAGGTGACCCCGGCGGTGCTGAAGGCGCCGAGGAGCCTGCACTGAGCAGAGTCTGCTCACTTTCCTCCTCCTCCCGTCACTGCAGCGGACACACACCCGCATGCGAATAGTATTGCAGCCCTCTCCCACAAGCACTGCTCCTCAAGCTTCCTAACAGTGGGAAAACAAAAATAAAAATAATGTACCTAAAATGTTCGAGGCCCTTGTGCGATGTAGCCTACTTTAAAATGGCTTGGCAGCAAAAGCGAGACGAATTACTAGTCACGTCTTGCACTTGGTACCGGAGGCGCTGCCTCAATCTCTTTCCTGCGGCCATTGCAGCGTTTCCCGCGGCTCGCAAGCCCTGGGCGGGAGGGCCCCGGCCGGGACTTCCCCGGCGGGGCAGGGCGGCGCCGCCGAGCTTCGTGCAAACCCTCGGGGCCGCTGGCACCCGTGCCCGCTCCCCGGACGTGCCCGTACTCCTCCCCTCTCATTCACCCAATCCTGCTTTCCGCCCTGCGGCTGACACCGCCCCTTGTCTCCCGCTTCGGGCGGGCGCTGGGCACGTTCAGCCGGCCCGCGGCAGGTCGCAGAAGGGGCCGTGAAAGGAGCCGCGAACCGCCGCCCCAGATAGTTGCTGGGAGAGGGCTCGGGATTGGAACTCGTGTAAGAGGCACCAAAAAGGAGGGGCTGAAATGGAGAGGGAACGAAGGAAGGCTCCATCTCCCGAGTCTAGAGCCTAACTCCCGCTCTCTTTTTGTGTGGCTGCTCCCGGCTGCCCGCGCGGTCTCCGGGATACTCCTCTCCTACGTAGGCCGGCGGGCAGAGCTTCTGGCATTCCCGAGCACTCCGTGGCTTTGCATTATATTTAAGTCTTTGGGCCAGTGTTACAGTCAGGAAAACTTTAAAGAAAGAGAAAAACGTAATTTTACAATCCTTATCCTGCTTATTTTGTACGACTTTGCTCTTCTGAGGCTATGTCTCAAAGCATACATTAAGAGCCGCGGATTCGTAACTCTTCTGTGTCAATGCCCTGCTAGGTCAAGCTGTGAAAGTGCGGGTGAGCCGCGCCAAGTCTGGGCAGTCTGCGCCCCCGTGTGTTGGTGCTGTTCAGCAGCACTCAGTTTTACCGGATTTTTCCCTCGCTTTCCTTTGCTTTAGGACTCTTGTTTTTTACCATGATGTTTTATCAGTGACCTGTAAAATTCATGAAGTGGTAGAGGGTTCTAAATACCCCATAGCAGTAAGCTGAGCAGTGGGTGAGGCGGCGATATTATTGTAGTGCTGGGAGAGGTGGCCAGCTCAGTCTGCCCTCAGTCCAGAGGCAGGAAGAAGAGCTTATGGACACCTAGCAAGTGGGGAGAAGTCTTGAAGATATTCCAAACTCAAGCAGGAAATGTCCGAAGTGAAAAAAATTGTAACAACACAGACTTGGAAACTATTTGAAAGGTAGATGAAGGAATTTGAGCAAGATCGAGGTGCTGCACCTGGGCCAGTTCAATCCCTCAGATGAGTACAGACTGGGAGAAGAAGCCCTTGAGAGCAGCTTTGCAAAGAAGGACTTGGGGGTTACTGTGGATGAAAAGCTGGACACAAGCCAGCAGTGGGCACTCGCAGCCCAAAAGACTGTCCCCATCTTGGGCTGCATCAAAGACAGCATCAGCAGCAGGTCAAGGAAGGTGATTCTGCCCTTGTGAGACCCCACCTGGAGTGCATCCAGCTCTGGTCAAGCATAGGAAAGATGTGGACCTGATGGAGCAGATCCAGAGGCGGGCCATGAAGATGATGCAGGGATGGAGCACCTTTGTTGTGAAGACAGGCTGAGAACTGGAGTTACTGAGCATAGGAAAAAGAAGGCTCCTCTGTGCCCCCACAGGCTATGATGTCTTCATTGGTTTATCTCCTCTCAGGTGTTTCAAAAGCTTTGGATTCATATGTTCTACCCCTACTTTGCTTTTCTGATACTTTTCTTGTGCTCCCTCATGTAGAAACCTTTGCTTCCATCTGCTCTAAACAAAAGATTGAAGACTACTAGCCAGAAGACACTGAAGCACCCTTTTACCTATTAAACCTTCCAAGTTGGTGGAACGTTGATCAGTTTCTATTAAACCTCAGTAAGATTGAGTTGCTCGTGCAGAGCCTATTTAGACTGAGCATTGAGTGCTGTTACATTTTAACTGACATTTGCTTGTAAGGGAGGTTTATAAGGGTTTTTCTATGCCAAGTGTCATATACAACCTGGAAGCAAGATACGACTGCGAGTGGATGGATATTCCACAGTTGCAGCTTGGATATCAGTCTTGTAACAGAGGAACACCTCCCTGCTACAGCCAGAGAAGAAGCCCTTGGACTACAGATCAAGGAATATGCATGAATCACTGTGCTGTCTCCATCAATAGTTGTAATAAGTTACTGCAGGGACTCTTCCCAGTTACAATGGAGAGAAGCAAAGATCTGAATGTGGAAGATGTTGAAAAGAAAAGGAAACTCAGACCTTGAGGTCATCTAGCACAGTTTTTTGCTCAGAGCAGAGCTAACTTCAATTATAGACTGAGTTGTTTGGAGCTTCTGCCAAATGTGGTCTTTTTTATAGTCCTGTGTTTAGATAAGGAAATAAATTCCAAATTTATTTAAAACCTTTATTTATTAAAAGTTAATTCAGGGCTTCCAAGGAGTCATTGGGTAAAATTTTAGTAGAAGGATTGCTATATTGAAGATTCAAGTGTTACTAGTGTTCACTTTCTGCTTTAAGGCACAAAAGGAGGTGTGTGTTGCTCTCTAGTGATCAGGAAGGGACTGCAGTGGATGGAGTTTTTTATTTCAACCCGAGGTTGGATTTAAATACATGGTACTTGAAGTTTTGGTACTTTTGAGCTTTAAGAATGTTCTTTTTTAACAGTGGGAGGTAATTTTAAGTCTTAGCACAAAAGCTGGTAGTGTGGTAGGTTTATGCACTTCTGAGATTTCTGTTCTGCTTGCATCCTCTTCCAGTGGATTAGTATGAATTGCCTGCTCCAAGTATTCATTACTGTTCTCAAAAAACCTAACTCAGATGTCTAACATCCTATAGTTCCACTGCGAACCCTCTGCCATGAAGCTAAAATATTGTTTTGACATTGGAAACAGTTGGGGACTTCTGTCCCCATCACCAACTCAGATTGCAGAGTTTGGCTGCTGAATCGTGCCTTTTGCATGCCTATGAGAACCCAGATGCTAAACCCTTCTTCTGCAGTTTGATAGGATGGTGACAGTGTGCTTGGAAGTTTCACTGATGTTTTTTCACACAAGGAGGCACCACTGAGTTCCAGATGTTCAAAAATAGCCCACAGTCTTAGGTGCCTCTAACTCCTGGATGCCAATTTTGAGACATGTTAAGGAAATATGAGTAAGTTGAGTAAATTTTTTGAAACTGTAAGTTTTTTCTTCTCCTTTCCACAGAATGTGTCAAGCTACAAAATGGATGGACCACACAGAGGATTTTGTCTCATTATTAATAATGTTAACTTCAATAGTTCTCAGAGGAAGGGTTCTTGCAAAGATGCTGGTAAGTTATTGAAGTGAGATTTTTGGAGGATTAGTCTCTCTGTTTTCCCAGGTGAGTTGATTATGTAGTACTGCTCTATATTTTGTTGCATATGGTTAGTTAATATTCTAAAAGAGTAAAACATTTGATATGTGTTAAATTGTCATTTGTGTCTCCTGGGGGAGGAAAGGTGAAAGGACAAGTAACCACTAGGTTTTTGAGTTGGATCATTCTTGAATAATTTTAAGAATCTCTTTTTACTTATCCTTTATCTACATCTATAGTAACGAACTAAAACTAAACTAGATTAAACCATCATTTACCTAATATAATGCAAAATTCCATAATCAAGGAACTCTGTGCATACTTCTTACTTTGTTCTGCTTTCTCTATTTATCTCTTATGTATGGAACTCTTAATAGTCAAAATTGCAACTGGAAAATAATGATGTGAGGAAGTTTTTGAAAGATCTTATCTGACACTGGGGAAGGGCAGATTCTTTGTGTTTTCAAGTGTCATTTGTGGGCTGACTTACAATAACAGTACACACAATTTTCTGAAACTTTTCTAGAAAAACCCAGGAACTCTGTGTTTGAGCTGATGCCATCTTTTTTATTCTACTTAACCTTTAGTTGGTACTAGTATGAGGATGAATCTATAGAAGTGTCAGGGTATAAGGTCTTTCCTCTTCCAAGATTAGCTTGCATGGTGACTTCGTGAAATGTTTCTCTCTTGCCTTAAATTTTCCTTTTATCTTTTATTCATTTCCAGAGCAACTGGAGAGAGTATTCACATTGCTTGGTCTGGATGTGAGGACTTACACAGATCTGACATCTGGAGCTATCAGAAGTCTTATGCAAACTTGGCAGCATTTACAAGATCACAAAGACAGGAACTGTTTTATATGTTGTATTCTATCTCATGGAGAGTCAGGAGCAATCGACAGGACAGATGAGAAACTCCTATTAATACGCACACTTATGTCCCACTTCTCTGCCAAACAATGTCCCCAGCTGGCTGCAAAACCCAAACTCTTCTTTATGCAAGCATCCAGGGTAACAAAATACAGCATCCTGCCTATGTTGGTACTGATGCACAAACTTCTGACTTACCTTCCATGCAAGAGAGATACTCTCTTTCTGAAAGTATCCTTGAAGACGCCGATTTCCTCCTGAGCATGGCCACAGTTGTTGGTTATGTCTCTTTATGGCACATTGAAGAGGGTACTTGGTATATTCAGGCCCTCTGCAGCAAGCTACAGTTGTTGGTACCAAGGTAAATACTTGGCTTAGTGCTCTGAGTAAATTTTTCTTCTCCGAAGGCAGTTCATCTAGTGCTGCATTTTGCTGGCTACTGTTGCAAAGCCGCAAGAAGCAACAAGTGCCCAAGAGTCTTTGCCCAGCTGGGTGGGTTCCACGTGGCCCAAGCGTTCCTTCTTGAAAGCATGGACTGCGGGCTTCCCACTGGCTGGGGAAGCCTCAAGGCTAGCTCAGGCATCTTTGTGCTCACCACAACGACACAGCGACTAAGGGGATGAGAAGAGGCCTCCGTGGTGAGAGCATGGAAGATGTTTATTCACATGCTGCTAACAGGGTGTCCAGGGGTGAAGGCAAGGAAAGGCGGAGGGCCTGGGGTTTTACTGGGATCTAGGGGAGGGGCAGATTCGGGGTCCCTCACAGACCAATGGGAGGAGCCCAAGGGAGTGGCCAGGGTTTACCCGAGAAAGGGGAAAAGGAGATGGAGGGAACATCACAATCTAGGAACACCCACCCATGTTCTAAGGTGGACAGGATTAGTTAAACTGATGATTTTACACTGATAAATTTACATTAACATTGCTAGTACTGTACATGTAATCTGAAGAATGTGAAGTTTATTGTGAAAAAACACTCAAAACCTCACATCTATAATCTTTAGGCAGTGCAGTTTCTTGAGTGGATATAGGTAAAAATATTTTATTCCACTATTTTTCTTTATTGGTTGAATTAAGCAAGACAGAGCAAGAAAAGGTCTTATGCTTTTAATATGACTCAAACGAGGACAAAAGAGAAATGCGGAAAAAAGGATGTGTTTTCTTTTTTGTGTTTTAAATATATGTATCTTCTAGCTGGTCAGGGAGATGTTAAGTAGATTGCCATCTGCTCACTAATAAGTAATTTTTTTTCGTTTTTTGCTCTCCTTTTGGCTGTAGGGATGAAGATATTTTGCAAATTCTTACAGAAGTTAACAGAGATGTGGCCAGTCGTGTTAGCTTTTCAGGGGCAAAGAAGCAAATGCCACAACCAGCATATATCTTAACAAAAAAAATTATATTCCCAATACCTATGGCCTCTCCTCCTTCAGAGCAACATTAAGGTTTTTAAAACACATTATTTTATCATCTCATTTAAATGCAGTTCATCACACTACCTGTTTTAAGATGGCTACCCAAAACCCCAAGGATCTGTTAGCTTCGATGCAAGGCTTCATAAACTTTTTGTCAAACAAACTGTGAAACTGGAGGAGATACGATTAAAATAATCCATGCACCAGCTATTTACATCATCTGTATATTCAGAGTTATCAGGGTTGGAAGAACCACGCTTCGGTCATGTTAAACATTTTCATACCTGCACAGGCTGCAGATACAAAAGGTTCTTTCTGACAGCATTGGGCTTGCATGTTAGCTTTCATATCTAAACCAGGATTGTTAATGGTCTGGTTTAGTCTCATCATGTTTTATTTTGCAGGCTAACAATTTTAAATCCTGTTTCTAAATCTACTAGCTATGTTCAGAGAGAGAAAAAAGTGGGAATGAAGAGACAAAACCTTAAGGAGTCAGTGAAAAAGATTTTCTTCCATCTCTAATGAAACTTAATGAAGAGCCAGTTACCAACTGAAATCAGCAATTTGTTCCACAGCTCACACTGATACTCTCAAATGGCTAACATAAACTTAATGTACAATCAAGTTTTCCAAAACTGAGTAAAGACAAAATGCTGCCCATTATTCCCTCTGTGAAACCTTGTGAACTTTTATTTCTCCATCACTTCTGGGAAAATTTAGGGTAGGAGATTTGCATGGTACGAAATACAGCAGTCAGGTTAACTTTGTTAAGCATTACATTTTTTAATTATCATTTGTTGGTTTAGGATCTAAAATGTAGCCATTTGAGAAACAAGGCTCTTATTGACTAAGCTACTAACAGAATTTTGTGAGTTAACTGAAATAATGCTATGTTGTTTTGTTATGAGCATTTATTAGTGTGTGCCTGTGTCTTTCCTGTTTGTTACTGCATTAAATTCATACTTTTTAAGAGCTTGGTGAGATTAAAATTATGTATTGGGATAAGGCTTATCCTTGTTTCTGACTGATTCCTTTGTTCAGCTGCATGAATCAGTGAGGTTTTAACTGAAGTGAAACTTCATTGAAACACTCGTTATATATGATTAGCAATACCTTAAGGTGAAGATTTGAGAGAGTGCTGTCTAGTGCTATAGGATGCAATTTTTAGCTTGCACTGTTTTTAGGAGGGGAGTTTTGCATCATACAGAGCATTGAAATGCAGCCAGTTTTCCAAAAGATGATGGTCCCTTTATGATAATGAAGTGTCCTTGTGTCACCCATTGCATTTTAAGTCTTCTGTGTTAGCATAGCTGCCACACTTGAAGTTACATTCATGCCACAGATAAGAAAAATGTTTTGTCCTTTAGTGGAATATATAACATTGGGAGGGAATTGTGATGTTTCTACCTTGCAGTTACTGTTCACACTTGATGCACTCATTTTGCAAGTTTAGGAAACAAACTAATTTTTATCAGTATGGAGTAATCTTTGACTGTGTTTTGCAGGATCTTGTTTTCATTTTTAGTTTGGTAGACAGGGAATGTCATCATGCTGTCTTCCTTTGTCTGTAGAAACTTCTGCCTGGGTAATCTCCAGTTAAATCATAGGTAGGTAAAGGCAGTCAGAAAGCGTCTGAGCTGACTTCTGCCTTGAGTTCCCTAGGAGGGAGGGATGCACACTTGTGAACTGTGAAAGACTGCTAAAGTCTCCCTTGCTCACAAGAAGTTTGTTTAAACAAAGTTTCCGCTACCCTGATTTAGCCTATTTAGTGCGAATATTTTACTCGTGTGTGCTGAGGGCTGTGTTTATGTGGCTGCACGCTGTAGTACCTGGGTGCATGCCGTGGTGCTTGTCAGCACAAGCCCAAAGGCAGGGTGGGCTTAGCACTGGAACCGCAGCTGCCATCCAGCCAGTTGGGCATTTCTGTGTGATCTCCTGCAGCCTATTTTGAGGTGGAAGTTTTAAACTCTTGGGGAGAGTGGGTCAGTGTTCTACAGCTTAGATATTCATCACTCCTTGTCCACATGGTAGACCTTTCCTGTAACTCCAATGACACAGAGCTGTGCCAGAAAGAAATCAGTGTCAAACTAACAAACAAACAAATGTGGTGGGTTGCTGTTGAGGTTTACTGATAGCATGCACATGTGTGCGCTCTCCACCTACAGATTTAAGGAAGGATTGTGTCTTGCACAGCTCCCATATAGACAGATTTAAGTGAAACTAGTGTAAAAAGAGCCTTCTGGGGAAGTTGGTGTCTTGGCCATGATCTTAAAGTGGAAATCAGGTTTATAGTATCCTGTCCCTCCTGTCATTTTCTATGCAGGAGCTGTGTATCCCACCTTGTGCCAGTGCAGGCCACAGTCACTACAGCTGCTGAGCACGCAGGAGCCTCAGCAGTTTTTCTTCCTCAAGGTCACTCTTTCTAGGGAGATGAATTTTTGGCAGGCCGTACCAGGAAAAGATTAGGTCATTGAGACAGTTCTGGGGGAAACCAGAGTGCAGGAGAGCTGAGGGAAATTAAGGAGACTAATTTAACAAAAGGACAGGAATATTTCCAGGAAGGACGAGAGAGGAAGAAATCAAAAGTGAAACTAATAGTGCCAAAAGGGGTGGTCCTTCCAAGTGCTGTATGAGAGGAGAAGCCATTCTATTTGTCACAGTGCATGTCACAGCATGCTGGCTCTTTCCGACTGCAACTGAGGCCTTCGTTCAAGTAAAACACTGAAGAAATATTGGAGGAAAAGAGAGGCTGAGAATTGGAATGACATGGAGACAAACATTTTGGACCTGAAGATGAAAGAGTACTTTGGGTGTTCTTCTGTACTGCTCCCAGCCTTTGGATGATGGCACAATTCCCGCCACTGAAACGAGGTTTTCTGATCTGTTACTAGAGTGTGCCTTTTGGAAGGAATTTGTACACCTCATTTTATCAAGAGGTATGTTAAAATATTGAGTTTGTAAAGATAGATAGGTTGAAAAGAATTAATGGCTGTTTTCATTGCAAAATTTTAACAAATTCTGGCTCTCCTAACTCTCTCTTCATTATGCTGCCTTGAGAGTCTTCCGGGATCCTGGTAGCCATACTGGGTGCTGTCCTTCTTCCTGCTGTGGGGAAGGTACTGGCAACTTGCGTGCTGGGAACCTTATTGTTCAAATTCTCCTCTAAATGGGGAAGTATATTACATAAATAGTTTCAGAAGAATGTTTAGTTGTTGAGTTCCCTGTATTTACTGAGTGCTGCTTCTGAATTTGGTGCTAATAGGTGACTGGTTTTAATTTAGGAAATATCTTCCTGTTAAAAATAAGCTGGTGTGAGCTGTGGAGGAACTTCGAAGAAAGGGGGTAAGTCATGGCAGATCTGGTGACACAGCAGGACAGTGGAACTGAGATATTTTAAAGGAAAAATTATAATTGATTCAGCCATCTCACGCTGTCTGTTAATTACGATTTGTGTATGACAGCAAAAGAGCTGAGCTGTGCTCTTTGCTAGAAAGCACTAGGTATGCTGCTTAGTGTGGTGCCTTAAAAGCAAAACCTGATTACTTTCATGGCTTGTTTATAATTTTTTTCTCACAAGTTCTGTAATAATCTGTTCTCTGAAAATGGAAGTGTGAAGCAGGGATTTCCTGCTTTATTAACATTTTAGCCCATTGTAACACTTCCTGTAAGTCTTGTGACAATATCATATCGTGTAAAATCCAGTACTTTTCCTGGAACTTTAGAGACTTTTTCAGAGTTGTTCTGGCACTCCTCCAGGCAACCTTCCCATGTAAGTGATGTAAAACTATTATGATTATTAATTTTACTTGTATCAGTTGTCCTTAAGTTAGTAAACTGGGAGAAAAAGTGGCAGTTAAATATTGTTTTATTTGTGCTCCCTGTAGTTACAGACAGGCTTAAATGTAGCATATAGGTGGCATATCTCTTCTAACTGCAATAATTTGGTGGGATTGAAACTTATGGCCTTTGAGAAGTAAAATGAAAATCCCCTTTACAAGAAAGATTTGCTTTTATTAGCAATATCCCTTGCATCTTAAATGAAAGGCATGATTTATGTGAAAAGAAGACAACTTCATTACTAGATACCAAGAAAAGTATTCTTTCCTGTGTGGTTATAGAAATATAAAGTCAGGTAATCATTGAATTGTGAGGTTAAGCACATTCAGATACTACTGGTTTAAATGGGCTGAATTATATGGATTCTTGCCTTGTTTAAAAGTTCTGTTTGAATGGATTTAAAGAGAACAGTATTTTGGGGCAGAACATGAATTGTATGTGCTGAATCACAACACGTTGTGCTGCTTTATCAGTTTATTTGAAACGCAAATGTTTAAGATTCAGTTGTACATTAACTCTTGCTAACCAACGGAATGCTGACTAAGGGCATGCCACAAAAAGCTCCTTTGCTGTAGAGTGGTCCTTGGAGGAGAGCAGAATACAACTGTCTGCTAATTATTATTACCAGTTAGTCAGCTGGGCTACCTTGGAGTATTGGTACTGAAACATTTGAAGTAGCAGTAAGTAAAATGGATTGCAGTATTCCAGTAGAACTTCCAGTAGGAAGTTCTCTTTTATCATTGTTGACTTTTCTGTCCCAAACATTCTGAGTATTGCTCAGGAAAGGTGTGATCAGAGGAGAGGGTCCTGTAGCAGTGGCCAGCGCTGTGCTGAGCCAATTCCCTGCTCCGCCCTGAGACTCGTCCCCCAGCCCAGCTCACTTCCGGTGAGCTCGCCGTGCACGCATGAACAAAACGCACAAGTCTAATTTAGGTAATGGGCATGCACCAGGTTAACTACAGCAGGACATGGATAGGGCACACACCCCCTCCCCCCTTTTTTCCCTCTCTTTCCTCTCTCTCTTTCTCCATCTCCAGACTATCCATGTGGCAGCATCAACACAGCATCTAAGGACTGGTGACATTCTTTGCTTTCTTCCCTTCCTTGGCTTGCACAGCTATAATGTTTTACCCCACATTCCATTTTGAAGTTTGCTGTGGGAGGGGGGAGCTCATGGGGATTTTTGTGGCTTGCGAGACAGTACCTTTGTGTAGTGGTGGTGTGGCTTGTGAGAGAGAACCTTTGGCTGAGTGTTGTGGCTTGCAAGCATGCACCTTTTGAGGAGTTTGTTGTGGGAGTTGTGAAGTGTACTGTGCAAAATTAAGGGCTTGTTAGCCTCCATTCTTGTGGAAGTGTATTGTATAAATAAAGCCTGACAAGAATTTATAACAGACACCAACATGCCCACGGGTTGTCACATGAGCTGAAGCAGGTCCTCTAAGTGTCAGGGGGAGATAGCTGGAAGGCTTGTACTTGGTATTTTCTAACTTTCTCTTGTGCTCAAAAGTTGAATCCATAAGCCAAGTTTAATATTTCTAAAGCTGATGGAGAAAGTGGAGGGGAAGGGAGGTCATATTTCATGCTCAGCAAAACAAAGATAGTTTGATAGGAATTCTTCTGGCCTTTTTAAAAGGGTTGACATGATCTGTATTTGCTTTTAATATTACAAATTAACTGAGAGCTGGGAACTGAGTTTTGCTTGCTGCAGATAAACAAAAACAGGAAGAGGTGCTTTGGGTATGCTGACCAGAAGCAGTAAAAAAAAGAAAGGAGAAGCCAGATAGCTTAGAGTAGCTATACTCATGTGGACTCTTAGTGTTGGTAAGATGTAAAACCTTTTTTGTGGTGTAAAATTGGGCAGTCTCATTTATTACATAGTCTGTATTTCAGACTGGCAAGTGGCTGTTTTTCCCAAATGGTATCAAACTTCAAAAAAAACCCAAACCTAAACAAAACCAGCAGCAGCCTGCCAGGATTGTACATCCTGTACATTGGTACTTCCCACTGTCTAGAAACACCATAGGAAAGGAGGAAAGAATGATCTATGACTTTCTCTGTTAATGTCACTTAGTACAGAGGTTTTAATATTGTTTGTTAAGCCCAGAGAACTGAAAGAGCTAAGCATCAAAGCTATGATAGCAAGACAGCCTCTCTCTATTGAAATACTTCTGATTGCTGATAATTTCGGGTTATTCTACATGATGTGATACCTCTTATATAAATCATGTTGCACTAGTCTTACTGACACATGACATCAACTGCTGTTTGTGTTTAGATCCAAATCCTGATGTGAAATGAGTAAAGACTTCCGCAAACTGCTTTTTGAAGTTTCTGAGGCTTTGGTCACAGATGAACTGTCAGCTCTTAAGTTTCTCAGCTTGGAGCATGTCCCCAGGAGGAAGCTGGAAGCCACCCAGGAGCCCAAGGCTTTCTTCGAAGTGCTGCAGGAGAAAGACATGATTGGGGTGGGGAACATGTTCTTCCTCAAGGAGCTGCTCTACCGGATCGGTCGGATCGACCTCCTGACTGCCCACCTGGGCTCCAGCCGGGAGGAGATGGAGAGAGAGCTGCAGCTCCCGGGCAGGGCACAGGTGTCAGCTTACAGGTGATCACAGAAGTATGCAGAATGCAACAGCTCAGTGTCAACTGTCTTTTCTCTCTGTACTCTTGTCTTATGAGTATCCGAGCATAACTGTGTTTATTACACATGAATTCCTGCCGTTGTGAGTTTTACATGTTGCAGTTCAAATGTTTAATTGTGATGTTTACTTATAGTTTTCTTGACGGTCTCTCTATTCTTTATTGTCAGGCACCTGCTATATGGAATTGCAGAGGACTTGACTCCAGATGATGTCAGAAGTGTGAAGTTCCTGCTCCAAAAACAATTACCAAAGAACAAGCTCCAGGAAAATGCTGTATGAAAAGTGATATAGAGAAGCTTTTTGCAAGGCTAGTTCAGAGTCCTGTAGTTCTTGTAAGAAGGGAGTAAAGAGAAAGCAGTCCGCTCTCATGAAAATCTGGTTCACAAAGAATTGTGATGTTAGCTAGTAGCTACTGTGTGAAAGAATGGACCCGTATTTTTTTCATTGTATCTTTGTTTATTTTGCTCTTCTGATTCTATTTTCTCTCCACCACCTGTTTCCTTAATCTTGTCTTCTTGCAAAATCCATCATGCTCTTCCTTTAATCTTTGCTTAGCATTTTTATGACAAATGTCTTTATAAGACATATACTATACCTAAGAAGAGCGATGTTTGCTAAAGGAAAAATGATGTTTTGGAGACAGAAAATCGAGTTACAATGTGAGTTCAACCACAGATGTTTGTGTGTCAGTGGGTAAATTTTCTTCTTTATTATAATTTGGAGTAACAACATATTGTTAACTTTCCCCAAAAAGTATTAAGAAGTTGGATGAACTAGGTTAATATTTCTAAGTAAGTGGTAGCGTTATAAAAATGCTCAGTATTATTAAGAACTTTCCTTAAAAGTCCTATTTGCATTGTGGCACCTAGAGGAAAATTAGCAGATTTACCTCCAACTTGGTGGACAATTGAGCTTTAATAAACAAAATTAGTGCTGAACAGCTTTTCCATAATAGAAAATGCAAAATGGCATAGCTAAAGGAGTTAACATCATTTCATCAAAACACAAAGCACACCAGGATGTCATGTTATCCTCTGGAGTGCTGAAACAAAGCGGGATAGCCTAGATACTGGCAATTTCTAATTGTCCTGCTTTAACCTTGATGATGATGTGTTTATTCATTTGCATTGCATCCTGATCCTTGCTTTAATGAGGTTTGGAGGAAAAAGTAATTGGTCAGTTTCTGGGAATGAGGATGTTGTCTTCTGTCCTGTTACAGAGGTGCCTGATACTGCAGTTACCAAAGGTCACTGGATGAGTTTGGGTTATGTGTTTTTGTTTTACCAGTCAATGTTGCAGGTCTTTCTGGAAATGGAAATAAATGGGATAATTAAAGAAGATAATCTGACAACGCTGAAAGATATATTACAGGGATTTAGAGCTGACTTAAAGAAAAAAATTGATGCCTATGAAGAAAAAAAAAAAGGTAAATTTATTTAATCCGCTGTTTAAGAACAGAGTTGGGATCTTTCGTGGTTTTTATGGCTCCATCCTTGGCAGCTTAGAAGTCCAGAAATAAGGGAGAGACCTTATGGAGATGCCTTGATTTGGCATCAGTGGGATCCTAGGATAGGCAGAACAGCTCTGGAGAACTCTGGTTTCTGAGGCTTTCTGCTACTTCATTATCCCATCGTGGATTCTTGTATCTATCCTTGAAATATGTTCTGTGCCTTGTAAATAATTTTCTTCTGCCTTCTGTTTGCCTTAAATGCAATTTATCTGTTCAGGAAAAAGTGCAGTGCTGGTTTTGGACTAGCATAACTTCCAAGTCACTGTAAGAGACTGGAAGTGACAGCTGAATTGGGGAAACTTGTGCTGGGGAGGTTGTCAGCATTATCTTCTGTTAGCCAGGCCCTTTGCTCCTAGTCAAAGGAAAGTCCTTGAAAACCAGGCACTTGGCTAAAGTGTAGCTTTCTGTAACCAGATGGGAAATTTCAAGGACTCCAGTATACGGGTGCTGTTGCAGCTGAGGTGGTGCCTTCTGGCACCACAGCAGGGTGTTTCTTTGGGAAACAGAATGTCTCAAGCAATAACAACTTCCTCCTGAACGAGTCAGGAGGTGTGTTTCCTCAGATATGTTTAAACAGTCCATGCAGTACCCTGCAGAGCTACCAACTAGTTTTCTCTGCATGTTTTTGTGCTACTGTCCTCTGCTGGTGTCTCTAAAAGAGCAGAAGATAATTGCCAAGGGAGGCTAGTGCAAGCAAGTCCCCTGACAGGGGAATGGCTTTTTAGTAGTATTGTTATTAATTTGTCCTCTTGATAAGCAGAAAGAAAGCATGTTGTGTAGATCTTGTTGCCCTGACAATTCAATTTCATTTAAACACATTTTTGTAACTTGTAAAATGGGTATTGTGATTTTGTTTCCTTGGTTAGAGTCATGGATTTGATGATTTCTTCACTTTTTTTCAGAAATTTGTATTCGAATAAGTGCTTTGAGGAGATCTTTCATTATGCTGGTATTTCACATCCGTGGTGCATCCACCCACACAGTAAAGTTCTATGGAGAAGAGACAGTATCCTCAGAAGTAAATGGACCACCATTTTGTACTATTGTACAAAAATGGGTCTCTTCTTTCACTTATATATCCCAGATTGGAGATGCTGGTGAATGGCTTGCCTGGGATGACTACTCACATTCAACCTTTGATTATCTCTATCTTGCTACCGGTAAAAGAGCAGAGAAGCAATGGAGAACAGCCCTGCACAGCTTCTATAATAACCAGTAGTCTGTAAAACTGGAGCCATACTTGGCCCAGCTCTACAAAATGCTGGTGTCTCACTGGTGTGAAAACCCCCTCTGCCTCACTCCTTGTTCTGGGTTTTTGAGTGGTGAAATATGCACAGTGGAAGTTCTAAATGTGCACAGTTTTAGTTCTAAAATGGTTTGTTTATCTTCTCCTTCTTAGAAAATTATTCTAGGGAAGAAGTCCGCTATCCTGTGCCTGTGTCTGTGCATCCAGAGGAACAAGGAGCAGAGGGGGAGGCACCACACCTGGTGAGAAATATCTCAAGATTACCCTTAAAGTACTTATCCAACTCCCAGGAGAGGGAGCATAAATTCATAACACTAAGCAGGTGGAACAGCCAAGACAGAAGGGCTCTGGTTCTATATGTAGGCCTTGGAACAATTCCTATTTTCCAAACAAGACTGAGCCTTCTTAGTGGGGACCTGTTTGTCAGCAACCCTTTAAGCAAGAAATGAAGAACAATTGAGTGAAGAAAACCAATCTTAACAGTAATGGAGACTAGGACATTGAAGTCCTGGCCAGGATATTCCCGGACAGATGGGAAGGGAATAGCAGAACCCACTACTTCACTGGAATTGCACAAGGACCCTCAGAGGGAATGGTGGGGTGCAGGAACTTTTCCTATGCACATGCAAATTTGTGTTTCTGGATTCTTTCTCTCATGTCAAAATCATATCCTGATCGAAGAGAGAGAGGAGAATGGGTTCTGGGATGTTGCGTTTGCTGGCTACTGTTGCAGAGCCGCAAAAAGCAACAAGTGTCAAAGAGCTTCTCTGCCTGGCCTGGGCGGGGTCAACGTGGCCCAAGCCTTCCTTCCTGAAAGCAGGAAGGAAGGGGCTACCAGGGGCTACTGGTTCCATTCCAGAAGGAATGGACCATGGGGCTCTCACCGGCCAGGGAAGCCTTCAGGCTAGCTCAGGCATCTTGTGCTCTCTGCAACGACACAGTGACAAAGGGGATGAGGCCTCTGCAATGAGAGCATGGAAGATGTTTATTCACATGCTGCTATCAGGATGTCCAGGGTGAAGGCGAGGGGAAGGCAGATGTTTGGGGTTTTATCAGGGTCAAGGGGAGGAGGCGCAGTTGGGGTCCCTCACAGCCCAATGGGAGGAGCTCGAGGGAGTGGCTAGGGTTTAGCTGGGAAGGGGGAAAGGGGGGATAGAGGGAACACCACACCGGGAGACAATGCAGATTCCTCTTCTCTGTAGCTAGATTGTATCTTTAGGCATTTCCTTTATTGTTTCCTTGGACTTAGTGGGTTTTTTTGTGCTTGGATAATGTTGGACCAGCAATCTGTATATCGTGTATTTCTCTTTTGAATGCTTGGCTCTGCTTTCCTACCCGCTTTTCCTTTTTGTTTCTGCAGCATGGGAAAATATATAAGATGAAAAATAACCCCCATGGTTACTGTTTGATTCTTAACAACCACATTTTTAAAAATCCACGTTACAATAGAGAGGGAACATTGCAAGATGGAGGTAGGTATTTTTTAAATCAAATTACTGGTTTGGGTTTTTTCTCTGATAATTCTCCAAAACAATTATCTAATCTTTGATGTGAAGAAGAATCATGTCCACGGTACTCCTTGGCCTCCAGAGACTGGAGTGACAGTCACTGTAGCAATTGGAAATATGCCACTTCCAGCATCTAGCTGATGGATCTAAGAAGGATCTACTTTTTGTTCTAGGAAAAAAGCATTGTCTTAATAGGTTATATGTACTGGTTAAAAAGCAATTATTCCACATTTTCACTTTTTGATTATTTTTAATTCTTAGATATTATAGAAAAGTACTTTTAAGTTCTCAAATTCTCTTTAATTCTCAAATCATGCTCTGTAATTTTCCTTAAAGCCTGTCTTCCTGCAAATCACTTTTAAGATAAACAAGAGCAAAAAAGTAAAATCCGATTCATGAAAGGACATGTCAGAGATATTTTAACTCCATCCAGCCCATTTACAGGCTGCTTTCTTCCCAGCTACTTTCTCTCTGCCCACACAACAATTAGGCCACCATTTGCTGAGCACTCTTCATAGCATTTGTGAGCAGGTTACTACAACTTCCTTCTTGTTGCACTGACCATCCTCACAGAATGAGGGACCTAGTTAATTTAAGAGTGGCAGAATCTGTCATTCTAAAGAAGTGCTACTTCTTTAACTTGCCAAGTGTTGTTCTTAGGCATCTGAGACTACTATGCAGTGCATAGTTAAAGCTTGCTTTAAACACAGTAAACTTCACTAATTTGTACCAATACAACATATAATCTAGAACCTGTTTTTGTTTTAGATGGCATGATACTTTACCCAGTTGTGTTGGCACTTGGGTTATTCTTACAGGATTTGGCAGGCTAAGAGCCAATTGACTGAGTTTATTGGTGGGATCTGAACACTTCTGCTAATAGTTGATCTACCACACAGACACTGATGTTTCAGCATCTTCCTTGTCACTTGTGTATGTTTAACGAGTCCCTTCTGATTTTTTTTCCCCAGAGGCTGTGAAGAGCGTCTTTAAGTGGCTTCAGTTTGAGACAGTTGAGCACATGAATCTAGAAGGAAGAAAAATAAAAGAGACAATTAAAGAATACAGCAAAAAAGATCATAGAAATATGGACTGTTTTGTTTGCTTCATTTTGTCCCATGGTGAAAAAGATAAAGTAAAAGGTGTTGATGATGTGTGTGTAAATATTGAAGATTTAATCTCCTGCTTCACTGGAACTAATTGTCCTTCTCTTGCTGGCAAACCCAAGGTGTTTATCATCCAGGCTTGCCAAGGCTCTCTAGGTCATCCATCTGTTACAGTAGAACCAGACTCTTCTGAACATCTTGAGGTGGATGCTAGGCCTTTGATTTCCATTCCTGATAAGGCTGATATTCTGATTGGCATGGCTACGGTGGAGGATTATTTGTCCTTCCGCAGTCGTAAGACTGGCAGTGTTTACATTCAATCCCTCTGTGAGAAGATGAAGTTGCTTTGCCCACTGTAAGTACTACTTTTATTTCTTGTATATTTGGGGTATTGTAGACATGCATACATAAGCATGCTGTGCTGAAACACAGTGTTCTGCATTTGTGTCATTAATGCTTTTCACCTGCAGGACAGTGGAGAACAGTATTTATTTTGAAATTGGGCAGTGTTACTCTTCTGCAAATTAGCCAAAGTATAAGTGACTTTCCCCAGTTTTCCTGTGACAAAACCAGGGTTGTAATGCTGCAACATTACACACACAAAAGTGTGTGAATGTGTTTTTTAATGTTTTATGACTGATACATGATTTTTCTTCCAATGACACCTGGCGAATGTGTTAAGTGATTACACAGACAAAAACCTCCAGTGTTCTGTAGTCATATTTTTCTTTATCACCTCCCATCCACCCTCTCATAAACTTCATTTAGAAAATAGGATCTCCCTTCCGATATCACTTTCTCATGGTGTCCAGAAGAAGACATGGAGAATGTATAGATTTGTCTCTGTGTCATCTTAGTGACCTCTTCTGGCTGTAACCAAAGCAAAGCAAACAAAAGGTTGCTTTTATTTCCCCAAAACACACGGAAATCTGTGGTTGTTCAATGGAATGTGCGATTTCAGTGGCAATAGGATGAGGGAAGGTACCAGCTTTTCCTGGGATACCACTTTATTGGAGCAAACACAGCTCACCTTCTTGGCCGAGCTGCAGGTGCCATGTGTTTCAATGTAACTTCTCTTCATTTTGTTCAAGTGGCGTGGATTTCACAGCCATCCTGACAGAAGTGAACAACGAAGTGGCAGGAAGAGAATTAGAAGGATATAAGCAGATGCCAAAGATAACTTCAACACTACTGAAGCGACTGATCTTTGAAACGCCGCAATGAAAAGTAGACAAGAATACACTCGGTTAGGAATGGGAGTGGAATGGGAGTTAGGAATCTGGAGTGGGCTTCAACGGGGAAAGAAATTTACTTAAGAAATTATCTGGATCTATGTAGTAGCCCCAGTTCGTTAAGAGCCATGGGACCTAAATTTTTCAACTTCCATATTGAAGGGGACAATGTCATGAATGACTGGAATACTGCAAGGAGGCTCTGCAATCTTGTTTCTGTTATAATAAATTCTCTTGGTTTGTATATCACCTCTGTTTACGGTGTGTTTCTCTTTTGGATGAGCTTTCTGAGGGACAGTCGGCATGACAAACACTTTTACCTCAGCAGAGTATTTTGCTCTTGGTGGAGTGTTTGTTGGCAGCCACCCCAAGGAGAAGCAGATTGATATCCCTTCAACAGCAGCTGAGAAATGGCAGGAAAGAATAAGTTCAGGACTGTCATGATAATGGCAGCTGATGCCAGTAGGGCCATTCAGTAACTGCTTCCTCTGTCAGAAACGTGCTGGAAGGTAGGAGCTGCTCCAGAAGTTGAGAATCTGCAGTATTTCTGTTTCTCATATTTCTGTGTCAGAGTTCAATACACTCAAACCAAGTTCTTTCAGCTGTTCTACATGAGGAGAAATTGGATATCAAATTTACTAATTTGGTATATTTGGTGCTACACGGGGTTTTGATTTAGTAGGGTGAGACAGCTACATAGGTGTGCTCACCATCATGATACCAGACATCAGACATCCCCAGTCATGGTGGAACTCAAGCCAACTCAAGCCTATTGCACTTTTCAAAGATTAAATGTTTAATCAGTTGTCCAGGATTTACACTTTCAGGTTGGGTTGGGGTGAGCCAAGTATCCACACCCTCCATGCTGGTCTGGCTTGCTCAGGAAGACATTATTTGTTAGTAATTGTTTTGGGGTACCTGGTGATTCACAGGTGCAAATGTCTTCTCTGAAACTAAGGGCACCCTCCAAGCTCCCTGGCATTGAGGTAAATCGGCTTTCTTTATGATCTGTTCTTCCCTGAGATGATATGTTTTTGTCATTCTCCTCTGAGATGTCCTCCATGNTGGGAGGGGCTATAGGGAGTGCTAATCAGTCACATTCTGTGATTAAATTGATTTGGAATTTTGTTCTTCCTATTAAAATCCAGCCACGTCCATTAGTTAACATTATCACTTGCTGATGAAGACCTCTTAGGAGGAAGAGAAAACCCCATCAAAATCCTCTAAAGAACTGCAGGAAACAGCCATACTGAATTTATATGTAGGTCATGCAGCAATCAGGGAAGGAGAAAACAAACTTTGAATTTCATGGTTCTGAGCAAAGTGTGGCTGGTAGGTTTTTGCACAGATTTGTGTCCCACAGAGCTGAGTGGTAAGGAAGAAGTTGGTTCTGCAATTTCCTGACTCTTTTTTCTCTCTAGTACAACATAGAGAATGGTGAGGGCCAATCACTTTTTCTCGCTGAAGGCCCTCAGCTTTGTTTTTCACTTTGCCTTTTCTTTCCTCCCAGCTCATGGCTAGGAGGCCAAATCCAGTCACAACAAACCTGGCACTTAATTCTGTTTTGTTTTCAGACAGCAGAAGCACTGCCACCACAAAATGGAGCCAGAAGTCTGGTAGGAAAGAAAAGTTGGTGAGTTGAAGTCCTGCAGACTTAAACTGAAAGCAGGCAAGATCAGAGTGGTGCTATTTGAAAAGGAAAACACAACATTAGCTGAAGAAGAAGAAATAATGTTGTCCAGGGGCATGAACCCTTGCCCAGTCACTCACATTTTGTTACTTATTCTTTCAGTTCAACAGCAGTTTCCCAGAGAGCTCTTTATGCCCACCTCCTGTGGGAAGTTTGTCATTCTCTCCACCCAAATGGTTTTAGGATGACTTGTAAATGTGCTGCTCTTGGGATGGGCTGGTGGCAGTGTGAGGAGCCTGCCTGTGTTCAGCTGGCTGCCAGCTTCTCCCATTGCACGGGCTGTGGTGAGTATTCACCCCACCAGAGTGTTCCCAGTGTGAGGGTTTGCTCAGTTCTCAAAGTGGTGCAAATTCAGGTGCTGACAAGTTTGGATTGGTTGAACTGCTGGCTGTTTCTGCGATCTCTATGATCTCCTGCAGGAAATTTAAAGACCAGGGAGAGGTGGAAACAAAATACATGTCATTAAGGATATTAAGCTATACAGCAGGGTGTCCAGTGCTCCATTTTTCTCTGGAGATGTTGAGTGTTCAGCCCTTGGTGGTCAGCCTTTTTATTCTGATCCCTAAATAACACAGGCACATTCTCTCAGAAATTATTAAAATCTGCCTCTTTTCAACTAGAGTTATTTCAGATTATGAACAGAGAATGGCACGTTTGATCTGCAATGACTTCTTTGCAATGTGATAAAAAATATAAGTGAGATCTTTGGGAATTCCCAGATATTAATTTCTGTGTGTCATTTCTGTAAGTGTCCCTTTGCTGGTCACTCTGTTCTGTTATTGACAGCCACCTGAACTCCCCAAACGTGGCTGACTCTTGTGGATGCCAACAATACATTCCCTGGACATGCCTCCTGAGCTTGGCCTAAGTCTTCTATTTTAGTCTTATACGTGTAACCACTTTGTGTTTAGGCCTGATTGATCCAGGTATGTGAGTGCAAAGGTGGATCCATACCTCCTTCAGTCTCTTTGCTAGGAAGAACTTGTTCTAACACATCTTGAGGACGTGTCAGCATATGGCCTGTTGAAAAGTGCCTTGTTTTTTGGATTCCTTCCACCTTTGACCCGACTTGCCCTGCATGTAGTAACTAAGTATCTTGCAGAGGGTTTTGAACGTTGGTAAGGCATGTCTAGGTACAGATTTCAGTTTAATATATTGTTAAACTGTTTCTTACTGGATTTTTCGCAAAGGAAGGGATGCTGGTTTCAAATCAGTGCTTAGCAAGAACACTGGTTCTTTATTGGAGCATATGGATGAGCTGAGGGTTGCTCTCTGGCTCAAAGTGAGCATTAAGGTGTTAAGGTTCGTTTTCAGAAGGATGGGATTACAATTGGTAAAATCTCTTCCCTCCTATTTTGAAATACCATCTATCCATAGTGCTGCAGCAGGTGGGGTGAAGGCGGTCCAGCATCCCAGGGCCCTACGCCATGGCGCAGTGCCTGCTCCTATCGCTAGAACAGTGTTCAGCAGATGTGGGACGGGTGGGAAGGGAGCTGCTTCCCATGGCTGTTTAGGGCCGAACGCCTGCAGGGAGCGTGCTACCTTTTCTGAACGCAGCCCAGAAGGCTCGCAAGGAGGAAGGCGAATCAGTGGTGTTATAAAAGCTTCCTTCTCCTTGTATTAAAATAGCAGTAGCTTGTGAGTGCCTGGGAACCAGCGAGAGGCGATTGCAGAAAAACCCCGGGCAGAGCGAGACCTCTGGATCCCCACTAGCAGGTTCGGTTTGCTCCAGAACAGCGGGAAGTGGGAGCAGACACGCCCCAACACGCACCATTTCCCCCGGAACTACACGGTGTTCGCTCCGGAAGTTTAAACGAGGGAAGTGCCGCCCGGGTCCAGCCCCGCTACCGCTGGCGGCGGGAAGCGCCTCGGGTCCTGCGCGACTGCGCCT